>NWBR01000255.1:0-10514 GCA_002914575.1 Entamoeba moshkovskii
TTACTCATACCGTCGTTCTCTTCTATCCATTCTATTTTCCTTTTACTCACTTCTTTTTTTTTATTCTTTGCTCTTTATTTTGATTTTTTGATATTGATTGTTTTGATATATTTTTTTTGATTATTGGTGATTTTGAAGTTTCTATATCTGATTTTTTGTTGATTGTGTTGTGTTAAAAATTTTTTTTATCGCTTTATTTTTATTGTTTCGGTTAGAAGAAATCCCAGATGTGGAATATGAACATTTGGGAGTAGTAATCTGGGATCGTTAGTCGGTAAATACACCAGAAATGAGAATTATAAGAAATCTTCTGTTGAATCAATATTCCAATGTGGTGATGTTTCATCAATTTGGAGTACATAAATAATTCCAAAGAGTGATGGTGCATATCACAAGAGACCTGATATTTATGTTTTGGATAAAAAGAAGGGAGTGGCTTTGATATTTGACATGACAATTGTAGCAGATCATTACATTATTGATGCATTTTGGAAGAAAAGGAATATGTACTTCAAACTAAAAGAGAGAATAAGAAAATTAGAAAAACTAAAAGAAGTAATGAATATCCCTGTTGTGATATCAATTAATGGATTAGTAGATAAAGAAAGTGTGAGATTAATAAAACAATTAAAACTTAATATTAATTGGAAGAAAGAAGTCAAGAACATTGTAATTAAAAGATATCATGGAATTAATGCAGTTTTCTGGTGATCACAATAATAATTATTTTATTGACCAAGAAGATACCGATGGAATGGGAGATATCTCCCCAGAGCATGAAATAATAGAAGATGATCCATTAGTGCTTAATCATCTAATTTTTTCTTCAAGTTTTTTGACTTTCGAACATTCCATATAATTATTCATTTCATTTATTGATGGTTCTATTTTAACTGTAATAATTTGTAAAGAATCAAAGATATCCCCAATTGTTTCTTTATTGACTGACGTATCCGTACTCTTTCAAATTCATTGCGACAATAAACAATTTCAAGTTAAAAGTGTTTCACAAATTTTTTTTTTGACAAATCACCATCCCAAAAAAATTCATTTTTTTGTAAAAATGTTATTAAAAACGAAAATAATTGCATTTTTTTAGCACAACAATTTTAAGAAAGGAAAGAAAACCTCAATTAAAAAAATGAAATTCAAAAACTAAATAAAAAATAAATGAAAATAAGAAGACTAGACACAACAACAATAAATAAAATTGGGGCAGGAGAAGTAATTCAAAGACCATATAATGTAGTAAAAGAATTAATTGAAAATTCTATTGATGCTGGATGTAGTTCATTAATAATAAGTATTGGGAAAGGGGGATTAGAAAGTATAGTTGTAACAGATGATGGGTGCGGTATTTCATGCGAAGATTTGAGGGTATTAGGAGGAAGATATACAACAAGTAAAAGCATTGAAGGAGAAACTTTTGGATATCGAGGGGAAGCATTATCTTGTATGACGTATGTCGGGAAAGTAACAATAATAAGTAAAACAAATTTGAGTGATGTTGGATATAAAATTGTTTTTCAAAATGGGAAAATAATCGAAGACGCAATGCCAATTGCAACGACAAAAGGAACAACAGTAATAGTAGAAAATTTATTTGATTCAATGTTGCGTAAAAGATCTATGAAAGAGAGTGAAGAATATAAAAAAATAATAGCATTAGTAAGTGATTATGCAATTCATAATGCAACAATTTCCTTTACATTAAGAAAAGCAGGAACGTCATTGTGTGAAATAAAAACAGATAAAAGTTCAACAATTCTACAAAATATTGGAAAGATATATACGCCAACAGTATCTAAAAATTTGAAACAATTTTCATTACTTTCAGATAATCCACCATTTCAAATGACAGCATTTTTAAGTAATGCAATGTTCCAAGGAAAAAGAAATTCAACAGTTTTTTTTGTGAATAATAGATTTATTGAACATCAAGGATTAAAAAAAATAATTGAAAGAATTTATGAAGAACATATACCAAAAGTCAATTATTTTGTATATTTATCGATGGTTGTAAATAAAGAGAGAATAGATTGTAATATAAATCCAAGTAAAACAGCAGTTCGATTATTAGAAGAAGAAAAAATGCTAAATGAAATAGAAAAATTCATCAATAATACAGTTATCGATTTTTCTCAAACAAAAGCATTTTCACCGTCAGAAATTAAAACTCAGCCAATGACGCCAATTCAACAACAAAAATATATTACAAGAGTTGATTCAACTTCAACTTCGCTAATATCATTTACAAATGATGATATGAAAAAAGTATTACAAAATACAAGATCGGAAAGGCATTTGGCAAAGGCTAATGTAATGAATGAAGAAATTGGAGAAAAAGCAAATATGAAAGAAGTAAATTCCCCATTCAAAATTAATAAAAAAGAATTTGAACCGAATTTTGATGTATTAAAGGAACAAGAAGAAAATGAAAAACCACCCAAATTACCGCAAAGCTTAAAGGAAAAAAAATTATCAAGCAAAAGAAAAAAAGAAAAAGATGTGATAGATATTCAAGTAGTAAAAAGAAGACCAAACAAATTTGTTGGAAATGGACTAAAAACTTTAAAGAAATTAAGATTAGAATTTGAAGTTGAAAATGTTTATTTGGATTATATAAAAATATTGAATGAAAGCACATTAGTTGGAATGATTGATACTTCTTATTGCGTTCTTCAATCAAACACCAGTTTATATTTAATTCATATCCCAACTATTATTCATGATTTAGTATATCAACAAACAATATATTTGTTTTCTGCTTTTAATTTAATTGAAATCCAACCCAAATTAACATTGTATCAAATAATAGAAACAAATGGTAAAACAAAAGAAGAGTCAAATAGAATTATTGAAGAATTACTTAAACATGCGTCATTATTATTTGAATACTTTGGAATTACTATTACGACAAATGGGGAATTAACAACAATACCAGATATCCTTCCGGGATACTTACCAACTTCTTCTGCTCTTTCTTTCTTTTTAATTTCGTTATCAAAAATTAATTGGGATATTGAACTCAATTGTTTTCAAGGAATTGCCGATTGTTTTGGAAAATATTATTCAATTTTACCCACAGATATTGATATTATGGAATTAAACAAATTAATGGAACATATTTTGTTACCCTACATAAAAACTTTGTTAATACCGCAACACTCTTTAGAAAATAAAGCAATCACACAAATTGCTGATACAGCAAAACTCTATCACGTCTTTGAAAGGTGTTAACCAAAGTTATTTTTTAAATTCTTTTAACTTAAAAAACAACCCAAAAATAAAAAATGAACCAATGGGGTGTGAATTAAAAAATAAACTATTTAATGAAAGAAAAAATAGTTCACCAAAAAAGATGAAACACTTTTTCTTCTATGCCATTTACTTTGACTTCAAAGCAAACAGGGGGGAATGGGATTCCGAAGACAATAACTTCTGAAGAACAGGATTATTCTTTTGAATAATAACGGAATTATTATTACTTACCAAAGTAAATAAATATTTGTTGATGGCCTTTCCTTTACGAATAATTTCTTCTTTATCAATAACTGATCCGTCTTTAAAAATCCTTTGGATTCTCTCTAATTGCAATGTTTGACGAGATTTTCTTGAATATTTGGAATCAAACAAATATCCCATTTCAAGACAGACATCAACAAGGAAATTATTAATAAATATTCTTTTTTTCTTTTCATAAGTTCTTACGCAAGTCTCCTCCTTGATTCCTTTTTGCATTTCAGAAATGAATGAATCTGCATACATTCTTTCGGAAAGACGTTTGACATTAATTTCTTCATTTCCAATTGTTAATGTAACAAGACGGGGATTATTAAGAGTGACTGTTGATAATTTTGTTGGTAATTCAAGAGAAAAATCACAGCTCGTATTAAGTAAGGCAAGTAAAACGCTTTGTTGAATTGATTCAAAACTTTTCAATTCATTTTTTTGATTTAAATATTTCTTACTCGTTGCCTCACTTCTTTTCTTTGGCAAACGTTCAGAAACTATACTGTCAGATGAATTATTTAATGTATTCATCAAAGAAGGGCATTCACAAATTGGAGAGCCAGTCACTCGCTTTGTTTCCATTTCGCTATGTTCGTTTGCTTTGAAAGTTCCCATTTCTTTTTATACCACCCTTTTTTTTATCCAATACTCAAACTTTAAACTGACCAATCAAATCAGACCCTATCGTTTTGATTTCAACTTTATTTTCACCTCCAGAGTACTTTTTTTCGTTTTTAGAGGCCTTTACGGCTGATGGGATTGGATACTTTTTCAAACGAAAACGAAAAGATTTTTCTACACACCAGAATTTTTTTACGGATCTTCCCTATCAATTTCTCAGTTCCGTTTCACGAATTTTTCTTGGCAATCTTCTTTTTCGTGTTTCCAAATAATTCTTCTTATTTTACATTCAAATTCAACCAATTTTCAAAGAGTTTTATTTTTTTTTGGAATAATATTTCAAAATGCATTTTTGTTAAAAACATTCGTTTTCGATTGTTTTTTGATGCAAAAGTAATGGCGTGGTGATCATACGAAAAAAAATGCCAATATTCAATGTCACAAAAATTTCTTTGTTTCAATTGAGGTGGGTGTTGGTTTTTTGACTTTGTTCTTCTCGTAGCTTCTTTTCTGAAAACAATTTTGTTTTTTCGTTTTTATTTATAATTTCATTAACCCAAAGGCCTTCAGAACAAACATTCATTTTATTTTGGTTTTTTTGTTATTCACTTTTTTGAATTTGTTAAAACAAAAAAATTGTAAAAAAAGAAAACTAACAATTACCAAATGATTGTTTTTGTTTATTTGTTCCTTTTTGTTGACTTAAGTTATTCTCAATCATCAGGTTGTATGGTTTGTTTTAATATTCAATGCCTTGAAAAAATCAAAATAATCAAAATAGACGAAATGGTATACGGCAATAAGCGATAATATTGGAACAACAAAAGGGATGGTTGCGAGTCAAGTTAATTACGATGAAATGTGTTTTAGTCAAATAGAAAATTATCAGTCAAAGGTTTATGGATATATTACTCAAAGGCAATGTTATATTTATTCTTCATATAAATATCACAATACATCACAAATATCAATAAGTAGGTGCGGGCAATGTTTAGAATTAACTGGACCCACCCAAAAACCATATATTTGTGTTATTGCAGGAACATTTAAAGTAAAAGAAATTAATAATTTAACGCGATCAGATTTGGAAAGAACAATTTTCATTAGTAATACGAATTATAATTATATTGCAACAAATATTCATGCATCTTATAATCATGCCAGTCAAGTTTCTGCAAGAGTTGTTTCATGTAATTCTCAAGTGAATCCATCTCTTCATATCATTAAAACTACCGTTGTAACCAATCCATTTCCCCAATTTTTATCTGTTGTTCAACCTTTAAATACCGATACCCTTCATAAATATATTTTAATAAATTCAACTCTTTACACCATGGAACCTGATGGAACTTATATTATCCCTGCATTGAAATCTGTTACTGTACAATTAATTTCAATTAACGATATCAAAATTAATTTTTACCAAATAGATACTTCAAAATCAAACCAGAATTATACGGCTGATTCTCAATTTCCTTTAGATAAAAGAGATTCTTTATGTTTATATTTCCCGGAATCGCTCATTTATGGACAAAGAGTTACCAACACCTCACTTAATTCTCCTGTGAACAAATTTTTTGTTTGGAAATTTTATTTATCGCCAGGAAATACTGATTATCAATTAATTAATCATTTTGGAACAACAGAAATTACTGTTAATAATACCCAAACTACTTTTTTTGCTTCATATTATCCAACTATAATACAAATTGGAAAAACATTTAAATGTGCTCTTTATTATTTCATTTCTGACAATGAAGATTTTAATATAACTTTGGGAACTGTTCAGGTTACTGATTTTAATGGGAATGCCGATAAAGTTCAAAGTGTGATTTGTGAATGTGATTTAAAACGGGAAAGTTATTTTAAAGAGAATAAAACCACAGTATTTAAAGTTGGATTTAAGAATAGAGATTGTTTTTCTTTTGGTTTGTGTTGTTATTTCATTGTTGTTAATAATTAACTCAGCAGGAAATTTAATTAGATTGGATATTAATAGTGGGAGTAATACCAACCTAAAATTAATTTATGCAGAATTATTTAGAAGAGAGGTAGTTGATATTATATCTTGTGATGTTGATACCCTGCACTGTAAAGATATGGAATGTACAGTGAATAAAACTCAAAACCATTGCGAACCAAATTGTGGAAATTGTAAGTTTGGCCATTTTTGTTCGGACATAGGGAAATGTGAAAAAAATGTTTTGGTAAATTCTCGTTCTTCCGCCGTTGGCACGACTTGTTGTTATTGTGTTTTAGTGGTATTATTATTGTTTATATTTCATTAAAATTGTTCTTTGTGAGTAATTTTTGGTTTGTCAAAACGATTGGTTAATTTTTTTTCATAAGTCATATTTCAATCTTTAAATCATTTTCAACTCGCAAAGAAAAATATAAACTGAATGGACGGTTCGAAAACAGCTGCTAATAGCGAATTAAACCAAGAAAAAATTTTGATACTGAAACAAATTTGCACTCAATTTAATCAAAATAATTTATTTTTAACCGTCAATGCCCTTCAGAATTATTATAATGAAAATTTTATTCCAGAATGTGTGTCTTTAACCCAAGAAATACTACTCTCAAATGGTTTTAGTATTGCCAGTAAAAAAATTCAAAAACCATCAATCATTTCAATTCAGGCGAATGATGAAAAAAGACGTTTGAATGAGAAAATCCAAAATATTCCTTCGGAATTGGTATTATATATTGAAGAAGTTGGGTTTCAATTACGCAGAAAAACTCAAAAACAGTCCCAAGTGTTTTTAGATAAACTGTGCAAAGGAAATATTTTTGGTAGGCATTGTAAACTTTCTCCATTTGTTGTTTGCGCAAACAAAGGTTTTATTGTGAATACTTTGTATGTAGCTCCTGTGAACAAAATAAATGATAAGAGCAATATTACTTACAAAGAATTTAAAAACACAAAAATTGGAGGAAAGGTGTCATATTATAATTCACACAATTTTAAGGAATGGTTTAACGAGGTTATAATTGGATATATCAATGAAACAAGGGAGAAGTTAAAAACCAACAAAAAAGGTATTATAGTTATTGATCCTTATTTCGAAATTTTTTTAAAAGACATTGAAAATGAAGAATTATTTGAAATTTATCATATTAAAAAAGGATTTTCCGAATTGGTAAACCCAATTTGTAGAATTGCCAATTCTGTTGTCGAGGATGTGATAAAAAACTTAAAACTTTCAAAAGATTCTCCTAGAAAATTAACTAAACAAGAAGTTTTTTCGATTACGGAAAATTATTTAAGGGAAGGACGTATTATTGAAATGATTAAAACAAGATATGACAAAACGATTTCTGCTGAAAACCAATCCACTGAACTATCGACTCTCTTCCCCTTTGAACAAAATCAAGTTGTTGACGATTCACTTCTTTCTGTTTTAATGGAAGAAAACAATGAGGGAAATACTCTTAATGAATATGAAAATGAACATTTCCAAATTTTAAGCCAAGTAGACGAGTTGATCCAAAAAGAAGAAATTATTTCTTATGGTTATTTGATGCAAATGGGAGTTATTTCAGATGATTACATGGCCGATTATTTAAAAGTTAAATATAAAAGAGTTGAGGGAAGACTAATCGAACCAAATCTTGAAGTATCCCAATCATTTTTTTCCTTCTTACGAAAACTTAAAGAGTACCATTCCAAACAAAGTAAGTTTATATTTATTGATTACGCTGATTATGAAGTACAACAGTTACATACAGTAGGAATGTTTACCAAAAAAGAGTTTAAAGGAAAGAATGAATTACCTTTAACAAGAAAAAATGCATGTCCAACAAAGGTTATTGCCATGAGGGAGGATGGGAGTTTCCTTCGGCCTTTGGTTGAAAAGAAAGGTATTACCTTTTCCCAATTCAATGAATGGCTTGAAAATTTGTTGGACTCTGTCTTATTTATGGGTTTTCCCGACCATTTCGTAATAGTTCTTCATGAAGAATTTAAAACAATTATTTCTTTCCCCAATCCTCAAGGCATTGAATTCTTTTTTGTTAATGCTAATTTGTATCCATTAACCCCATGTTCTTTATTCGTTAAAGACAAAATATGTTTGGACACTTACAAAACGGTTTTAAAAACAGATATTCACGAACCAATTGCCCTTGATAAAATACGTTATGAACTTTATTTTGGTGAATGGAATGAATTTAAAACAGAAAATATGTTTGTAATTGAACAATTGCAACAAAGGGTGATTAATAAATTTGATACCCCCATTATTTTGTACTACTCAAAATTAAATCAAAATGACAAACAGTGTTGTATTTTTGATTTATCAATACTTTCTCATACATTACTAAAAACAATAATTTTCAAAGTATTAACAAATTTGGCCATCAACTGTACCTCTAGAACTGAACAGATGCAATTACTTTGTATTTTTGGAGAGAGATTTGGTTTTGATCCCTTGGCGTTATTTGCCGATTCCTTTTTTGAGTGAAGTGCTTTGATTGAACCACTTTTTTTCTCAATTTTTTGTTATTTTTTTAACAGAGAAAGTTTTTGCATTTCCCCAAACTATTTTTGGAAATAGAAATTGTGCACATGAAATATTTGGTTACCACATAAACCAAAAGTAGCTGTAAACCAGAGATAAAAAGTGTACGGGCAAATAATGCTGAAAAAAACTGGAAAAAAATGGAAGGTTTGAGTGATGTCTGTTTTGAATGACTGATATTGTAAATTAGGAATAAAACGATAAATTATAATAATTAAATAATTCCCCAAAATCAAAATAAAAGAAATCGAAATGATTAGAATTTTTGTGAGTTGATGAACTTAAATCTTGCCAACCAATATTATTGAAAGCAATGGAAACTCAACCACAAATCATGATTCAACCCTCATACATTCCACTCCCTCAAAACAATTACCAACCAATAATAGTGACCCCTCAACTGTCTCCAATTCAACCTGTTCACCAACAAGTCATCACCATGCCTTACGCCATTATTCCACAAATCCAACAAGAAGAAAATTATGAAAATGAAAACTCTGCTAGGATTTCTCTGTTTCTTCTTATCATAGGATTTTTCTGTTCATTAATTTGGGTCGTGAATTACTTCATTTTTAACCGCAGCCGGGATAAAAGAGCATCATTTTTTGCTCGCATATCACTCGCGATGTTTGCAATTGGCATACTTCTTTGTTCTCTCTTAATTACCCTCACCGTCTTGTTTTAATTCGACGTAAATCAACAATATATATAACTTTCACTCTACCTTTCAGGTTTTTGTTTTAACGAACAAATTTTGTTATTCAAAAAGATTTTTTTGTGGGGGTGCAATTTTGAAATGTTTTTTAGAGCCAAACACAACTACATTCAAATATTCGACATGGGCAATGAACCGTCATGGCACCACAAGACAGGCTCTGTTTCGAAAATAAAAGAAAAAAGAAGTGGTTCAATCCAAATTACTGTAAGAGATAATTTGGGAGAAACAAAACCATCAAAAAAAGAAAAACGCATCAACCATTTTCCCCCCAGAAGTGAAAGTGAAGATTTGTTTGAATTAAGCGAAAGGCTTTCTCCTTCCCCAAGAAATGTATCTAAAAAAATGTTTTCGCTAAGGTTTGGTCCTAATCGCAACAAAAGTAGCATTAGGGAAGACTACTCAGAAGAAAATTCACCCAAACGTTTGGTTTCACTTTCCCCAAGAACCCCAAAACAAGGACCATCCCCAATTTCACGGCCAATTTCCCTGAGGAAAAACTTCAAGATAAGTTATAATGAATTGTCTTTTTTGAGTAAATGTGAATTCTTGGTGGGTCAAATTGGATTAAATGAGTATGACCTATTGTATGACAGTGCCTCAGATGGTTTGAATGCAAGAACATTAAACTCTAAGACATTATTTAAAAATAACATCTTGTTTGTGATCATCACCCCATCCACCCAAATCGGGATATACCACAAAAATATGTTGATAGGAGAGGCAAACAAAAACACTGTCAATTCATCAGAAGAATTGTTATTATTTTCATTTAAGCCAAACGCGCTCCAACCAACGGTGTTGACAAGAAAAAATATTTCAACAAAAAGTATTACTTTATATTCGCATGACGAAAAAGAATTTATCATTACAGTGCATTCTGCTCTTTGGATAACAACTGATGGTAGAATCACTTTCCATCAAATGATAAGGGATTACTATGATTTCCCATCCTCTTGTTTTAATCCTTTTAATGAAAAAAGTTTAACAGAAAAAGATGAATGTGTCAGACTAATTGCGACCCAGCTTTGTTAATTTCCAATCCATTTCTTTTGGTGTTATTTTAAATGGTGATTGGCTCCCCTTTAGCTACACCTAATTCTCATAAGATTCAAACTTTTTCATTCCAACCATGGTCTCCC
>NWBR01000255.1:10727-28094 GCA_002914575.1 Entamoeba moshkovskii
GTCTTGTTCCAACAAAACAATCCAAAAAACCAAAATAAAAAACGAAGTGAGGATAAAACAAGAAGAAGTCATAACAAAAACTGAAATTTGTTTGAATTAAAATTCACGGACGAATTGTTTCAACAAAAAAAATATTCCAATTTTAGGTGAATCAATGGTTGGCCGAATTGTTTGTGGAGAGAGTCATTTCGTCAATAGGGCACAAATCTCACAATCAATCATTTCAACATTACATGAGTGCTTCAAATAATGGTTCATTGAAAATAGTTATGATCAGAAAACTTACTCGTTGCATCACTGTGGAAAGGTTGGTCAGAGAAAACGATCTTCAAAAGTATTATGAAAAGGAAGTTTTTTCTTATTTCGATAAACAAAGTAGCTTCGATTCGGAAATTATGCATATTTTGTGTTCTGAGCCAAATCCGGATTTCCTCTTCGAACGACCCCCAACACCACCACTGGTTGAGTGTTCCCCAACACCACATTCGATATTTTTCTTGTGATTAAAAACCCTGTTGTTTGACTATCTAATTTATTGTTCATTGTTCTATTGGATAAATTCACACGTTTTTCTTGCCCTTATCAATTAATTTACAAAACAAACCGAAATGTTGGTTGGGTCTTGTTGGCACAACAAACAGTCATGTTATCAACTGAATTTTGAGAAACATATGGAAGAATAAAAATTTAATTTGGAAACAAATTTTTTCCAAAGGGCAATTACAAACTATTTTCACCAAATATCCACCAATTAACGTTCTTGAAATAAATAGTTTCAGTCTCACTCAAAAATTTTTGTTATTTCCTTTTAAGAGTTCTACGGTATAACTTTATTTCACAACTGTCTTTTCAATCCATCAACACTTACAATTTCGACTGTGATTGCATTTCTTTGCTACCTTTTACACAATAAAGTGTTTAAACTTGTTTATGGTAATGTGAAAATTTGATTTGAAGTAATTTAAAGGATTGTTCCGAGGCACTGTCCCTGGGGTCATAACTTTTTTACCTTCAATGAAATTGTCGGTGGCTTTTGAAAATAAGAATGAGGGGGTTGTAATCTCGATTGGCATATATTTTTTGCTGATGCAAATTATTGTTATTGTTTCGCCAAGGGGTTGCCCCAAACATATTTATTTATAAGTCACATCCGTTTTATTTCTTTTGGCAAAGCCAAACAAAATTAATCTTAAAAAAAATACTATTCACGAAACTATCCCAGACTTATTCGTTGACAACAGTTCATGTTATTCAAAATAAACTGATCCAAAAAGAATAAGTATTTTCACATCTTAATAATCATTTAATAGTATTAAAACTGATGGGAAATCAAGGGAGTGTTATTTCAAAAAAATCAAGTAGAAGTGGGTCAATTTCAAATCCAAAGGAGTTCGTCACCACAGGAATGTTTGAACAAAAAAAATCTAAAGTAAGAAGAAGTTGTAGTAGAGATGGCTCTGAAGACTATATTGACTCATTGACAATGTCCAATTTTGTCACTCCCAGACGAGGTGAAAGGCCTCAATCAATTGAAAGAAAGAAAAATAGTAAAGGAGATAATGAGGACGTATACCGTCCGATCGCAATCCCACTGACGATAAGGTCAAATTCTTCAAATATAGGTGGTGAGATGGTTCGACACAACCATGGACGAGAAAGATCATTATCCCCTTTGCAACCAGAAATAATTTCAAGCGTTCCCAAACTTGATCCAAAAATGGAAAATAGTAAAAAAAGTAAAACATTTTTAATACCAACACTTTCAATACCAAAAGACACTGGGAGGCCTCAAACTTCCCATTCTCCTCGTTCTTCATTTTCACCAATTAATTTGCTTTCTCCAAGATCTATATTCTCTCCCCAATCGCCAAAAAGTTGTAAATCATCAAGAACATCTTCTCCTTGTCGTTTATCTGAGGGATTAACTTTCGAAGAAAAGGCATCATTCTTTGTAGAACAGTTGGGATTTAATGATTTTACAATAATTTATGATAGTTTTATCTATGAATTCGATACAAGATCATTTAACCAATTGGTTTTACATCAAAAAAATATTTTAATTATTATTATTATTGATGATTGTCAATTTGGGATTTATCAAAACGATGCATTAACGAATTCCCCATATGCCTCGCTATCAAATGAGTCAAGTGAATTTATGATATTTTCATTCAAACAAAACAAAAAAGAACCAATTATATTTAAAAGAAAACATCACAACACCAAAACAATGACAACTTACCCCAACAATGAAAAACAATTTATTTTTACTGTTTATTCTGCTTTTTGGCTAACAACTGATGGAAAAATATCTTTTCATCAAATGATAAGTAAGTCATATAACATGTTTCCTCGGATTATTAATCCATTCCATGAAAAAGCACTTTCTGAGAAAAGTGTTTGCAATCGTTTGATTGTATTGAAATTATCTGAAGAAGAAAAAATATAATTCAATGTTCAAAAATGTGGTTTTTTACTTTAGCAAATCTTTTGCAAATTGACATCCCCATTCAATACATTCCTTTTCTTGGTCAGTAGTGGGTTTGAATCGAATTGACAATGGTTGAATAGTCCCTTTTGTTTTTAATTGTTGGATTCTACAAGTTAAATTTTTAACTCCTTCACCACTCCATCCAAATGAACCAAAACATTGAATGAATCTATTTGAGTGTACAATTGGGTTTAGATGAGAAAGTAAACCATGCAAAGGTTGAATGGCATCTCCAACAATTGTTGGCGATCCAATTAACAATCCTTTGGCATCTTGAAAATCTTTTAAAACTATTTCTATTGGCGAATCAACAACATTATAAATTGAAACATCAACACCCACAGAATTTATTCCTTCTTTAATTCTTTCTGCCATCAACTTTGTATACCCATATGCAGATCCATAAACAATAATCACTTTGTTTTTTAATTGAATTGGTTGGGACCATTCCTTATATTTTTCTATTACATTCAGAAAATTACCCCTCAATATTAACCCATGACTACAACAAATTGCTTTCAACTCTCCAACTGGGAATCCCATTTGGGTTTCAACCAATTCCACCCCTTTTAGCACACTTGGCTTGAATGGGGACATAACTGAATCGAAATAATGTTTGTAAAGTGTGTTAATCTTCTCGTTGTTCCCATGAATAAGGTCACTAAAAAGATGAGGTTCAGCATAATGGACAGAGAAAAAATCACATGGAACCAATACTTTCATTTCTTCAATGACTGTCATCATGGTGTCGGGCCAATGCAAAAAGGGTTGAATCAAAAATTTTAAATGATAATTCCCCAAATCCAGCGTTTTAATCTTAATTGAACACAATGTTTTTGTTTGTTCACTAATGTGACCAATGTAATTGATGTTATTCAAGGCAGCCATAGTGGCGACAACTGTTGCTTCTGGATATTTTTGGAGAACATGAGCAAGGGCACCACTATGGTCTGGTTCGGTGTGATTTAAAATAATAAAATCAATTTTACCATCCTTCCCAATAACCTCCTCAATTCTTTCTAAGTGTTCTTCCCAAAATTCTTCCTTCACTGTTTCAAATAGGGCATTTCCTTTGGTTGTTTTCAACAAAAATGAATTGTATGTTGTTCCATTGGGTGTTGGAATAATAATATCAAACACCCTCAAGTCGAAGTCAAACACACCCACCCAATACAAGTCGGGAAAAACCTCAGCAGATTTGATCATTGCTTTGTCTCAAAAAAAAAATTCCTTTTAAGCAGCCATTTTCGTGATTGGTTTTCATCCGCACGAAAACAGATACGTTTTTTTGGTTCTCAACATTCCCTTATTTGTTTTTTCTTTGAAAAGTTCTTTTAAAAAAATGAATATTTTCATCTCCAAGAATTTTCTTTTGGCGAGATATTTATTATTTCTACCAAAAAATAAACTGAAAGCACCACCAGTTTTGCATAAAAAATAGTTCCAAAGACTTCTGCGTTTTGGTTAAAAAAATTTCATTCAAACAACCACAAGAAAATGAGAAGAAGGGATGGAGTTTCAAAGAACATGACAATTCGCCCAATCTCAATTTTTTTATGAATAATTCTATTTTATTCATTTAAATAAAACTTACGCAAAACTTAAAAATGAAAAAAAACTATATAATATTATAATGAAACTAATTATTTACTATACCTAACCCACCAAACTTTTCGTCGAAGGTAATGGAAGGTGTGAAACAAAGGAATTCTTTTCAAAAACCATCCAACAAGGAATTTTTCACAAAAAAAACGCAAAGACTAAAAAAGTCTTTGACCACAAAAGATCTCGAATAATATAGTTGAAGCTTTCCCATGGAAACAAATCACTCTGCTTTCAAACCAGTCAGAAATTATGAACAATATGAATTCTACATTGGTTATGAGAAAATAGAGTCTAATTGTTGTTATCAGTCTTCAAGTCATGACGACGAACTGAAGTTATTTCGAAATAAGAAGTGGACAATGGAACAAAAGGTCGTCGCTGTCAGGACTGCCAAGAAGATGGGAATGTCTAAAGCGATCAATTTTCTTCAGAAAACGAACCCTCTCGAATTTTCAAAATTATCAATTTCGACTCTCAAATATTGGGTCGAGCAATCAAATGGGAGGAAGAAAAGGTATTATGATTAATTATTTTATGTCTTGTAATTCAGTATTTAAGTTGAGCAAAACAGTTATGTTTTTCATAAAAAGTATTGTGTTTTTTTGATGATTTTTTTCCTTTTGACGCTTTTGATAAAGTGGCCTTAAAAACAAAATAAATGAAACAAAAAAAATTAAAACGTGTTTTGAAAATGAAAAAGTAATGATTTTTTTTTGTTCACCTCCCATAGTTTTTTTTGATAAACTTTAAAGTCAGTCGATGAGTAAGTTATTTGGGAGGGATGTTTTTATTAAGTTACATGACAGGTTGATTGACCAAATTTTCTTATCTAATTTTTTGGACAAGGTTGGTGTCGATAAAAATGCTGTGAGTTTTGTTTGTGATGGGGGTTATTGCGTTGCCCATTTTAATAGCCAACAGAATGCATCAAAGGCAATAGGAATATATTACACTAATATACAGGTAGAAGTGATGTGGGTTGACATTGATTATTCAATTCAAAAACAATGTGGATGCCTTGTATTGGATAATTTACCGTCAAGTACAACTTACACAAACATCATTGAAAAGTTTCAACATTTTGGGACAATTATAAAGACAAAGATGAACGCCGGAAAAGGAAAAACTGCAACCATAATATTTAGAGAAAAAGCCGAAGTCGAATCAATACTTCATTTAAATACTCACTTAATTGGTAGTTTTTCGAAAAAAACTGTTGCATATTCCAAACCAATATATTATGACCTTATGATTTACAATATGAGTCCAAAATTAACTGTAACATCTGAATTTTATGCTTATTTTGAAAGCTATGGAAGAATTGAAAATTTTCAATTGATGGAATATCATGATACTAAGGTGTTGTACATTAGTTATACACGAATGGAAGACGCAGAACGTTTTATTGAAGAAAATGATGAAAAAGATATTTTTCAATGTAACATGCCCATAAGAGTTAAATCAGATTTTATTATATCGAAAGATTTGGCAATTGCAAAGAAGTTGCTCTCTGCGGAAAACTGTTTTTTTGTTACACACACCTCGGCTCCAACCCAAAAAGTTTAAATCAATATTTATTTCTTTTTTTTAAACAAAAAGAAACGATATCCAGTGATGGCGATTGGGGAGGAACCTGCCCAAGATGGCACACTGAGTACAAATCTAATTCTTTAGAATTAAAATGAAGTGTTGAATTCAACAACAATATGACTTTTCAAAGCAATGAAAGCCCAACACAAGCAAATATTCTCGGCTTAGTTATTTTTTTTTTGAAACGAAACTGAAAAAAAGGAAATGGAGTTTGCAATTAGGTTTGCTTTTAATTTGGCGTGTAATGGACAGAAAACAGTTGCAAAAGAGAGTTTTATACAAAAATATCTGGAATTAATGGGAGCAAATGATAATGAAACAATGGAACTAATTGATTTCGTATTTTCTTTATGTGACACAAACAACAATAACCAATTGGAGGAAGAAGAATTCAAACATTTCATGTATAGCTATAATATTTATTTTGAAAATACACAAATCGAAACTCATTCCCAAATTTGTGTTGCTTTCTTCCTAATGCTCCACAGAGCAATCGATTCAGACATGAATGGGTTTGTTAGCAAATCAGAAATAACGGGGTGTATAAACAAATTGTCAACAACAAATTATGTTGTAATAAAAAAATATGAAATGTGCTTTAAAAATTTGTTGCAATATTGTTTGAATAAAGGAGAAGGGCTTGTTGATCTTTCGCCATTTGAATTTTTATGTGTTGCACTAAAAAGAGATATTTTAATGAATTATTTGACCGAAACAAACAAATATTTATTTTCAATGTTTGATTGTGATAAAAATAAAAGCCTTTCTGTTTCTGAAATAAACAAAGTGCTTCTCTCACTATTTCCAAGGGGAATTGAAGATAAAAATGCTTCAGAAATACTTATTAAATTAATTCAACAAAATGAAATGGCTGAAAAAATGGATAACCAACTCTTCGGGTTTTTTTATGAAACAATCAAAGATGTAAAACAAAACAACACACGACTCACACACCAGTTATTACTCGAAATAGTGGTTAGGCTATGTGATTTTGAAGCGACTGGGATGCTGGGAAACAAAGAGTTGAAAACAATTGTGAATGTTGTTTGTTTGGACCAAAAACATAAAAAAGAAATTTTTGATTGGATTGGGACTTGCAAATCAATTGGCCAAAGGCAATTGCTTTCTTTATTATTGAATTGACGAGATAATTGGTGATACCATTTGGTTGAATTTACCGAAAAGAGAAAAATAAAGGCTTTTTGTAAGGGTTTTTATAACGCACCACCTCTCACATAATTTACTTTTTTTTCAGTGAAAAACAAATAATCGGATTTATTTTGCGAACTATCTTCAACCATTACACTTTCAATAGCGCCTTCAATGACAACTAATTCCCATACAATAAACGTTTCTTTAAAACAACTCATTGAAATACGAGGTAATCCATTCTCCTTGGATCAACTCAAAAGAGATAATGAACAACTGAAATCATCTTACTTCGATAAGGTGAGGGTGTGTCAAATGTTTAGAGGGCAATTGGAAGAAAAGGAGAGTGAATGTGAAAAAATGTATTTGCGATACACCGCATTAGAGAAGGAAAAACGTATCATAGAGGCGAAGTTAAAGCTGATGGAAGAAAGTAAATTTGAAGAAATTAATTCAAACGGAAAAACAAAAGTGGTCACTCCGAAACAAGAAAAAATAGAAACGAAAGAAGAGTTTGAGGACGATACGATCCTTGAATTCTTTGGGTTTGAATCGGATGAGCAATCCCAATTTGTTTGCAATTCAGGTTCGTCTTCGATTCTCCCAAAAACCCCTGTGGGCAATAAAAAAGGAGAGTTAAAAAAAGGTGTTGGTACAAAAAAAAAACAGGATGCCGGGAAGGAAATTGTTGCTTTTAAAGGCAAAAAGAGTTTATTGGAACAGTTTGAAGAAATCGTTAATAATGAAAAAAATGATATCAAAGTGTGTTCAGTGGAATTTGGAAGCCCTCAAAATGTGTTTTATGTCAGTTATAATTCGGTTTTAGAAAACATTTTAGAGGGACTGAAACAGCAAAGAAAAATAATTTTTGTTGAAAGCCGTCCTGCTGTCAAAATAAAAAAGTTGTTCCACTTATTTTGTTTGGACAACGTTGATATTCAAAATATATTGTTAACAACCAAAGAAACTCAAGCAATTATAAAAAGAAAAATCTATCAAGACTTCATTAATTGTATTGAAACTTTGCAAAATCAAAAAAAATATTTCATTTGAATTGTCATTTTCAGTTATCCCTTACTAACCCATCTTATTTACTAATACTCAGTTGCGATTAGTTATTTGATGTTTATTGTATAATTATCAAAATAGCCAATCAACACCCCATTTTTTATAACAAAATTTCGTTTATATAAATTTTTCTTTTGTTTAAAAATTGTTTTTTTCTGTCGCAAAGAATTAAAACTCATTGGAAATAACTTGTGTTGTCGTTTAAACGGCAAATATCTTTTAATCAAATTAATTGAATGTCTTCGAATCACATATTCACTGATGTCCCACATACCCAATCGCGGAATGTATCTAGAATTATTGATACAAATTATAAAGAAAAAGGAACAGATTTATTTTTAATGAACAATAAAATATTTTTGAGAGAATTACAATTTAAAAAAGAATTACTTTACGCCAAAGAATTATTGGACCATCTCCAATTTGCTGAATCCTTAGTTTCAAAGCCAGATCCAAACCTTGAAAAACAAACACATGGAAAGCCAAACCAAGAAGTTAAGAAAATCAATTTTATTGGCCTCAAAAAAAACTTTAAAAAAAATGTTGTTGAAGTTGTCAGGCAATGCGAAATTATGAAAAATTTTAAACGTGCTGAAGTTGTTTACGACATGAAAGAAAATCCGTTTTCGAATCAAAACGTTCAAAATGTTCTTTATGGAAAGAGAAATATTACATTTTTATTTAAAACAATTACAAATAATGTATATTGTGTTGCATTTAGTAAATTTACCAAAACCCCAACCGAACAATGGCAAATAGATCCCAACTATCGTATTTATGTTTTGTTTAGAAACGCAACAATAAGTAATGGCTTATGGAAAAGAAAGGGTGTCAAAAGTGAAAATGAGGCAATTGAAGAAAATCAAAAGTATTCATATGGTTTATTTGCCGAAACGGCTACCACAATAAAAATCGCAAAGACTTACTGTGGATTTACCATTAGAAAAGATAAAAGCATACGCTGGAACAAAGAATTTTCAAAGTATTATTCTTGTCAAAATGAAAATGAAAGTATCGAAGATGGGTTACAAGATGAAATTGATGATTTTGTCATTGTTCAATGGACAGAAAATAAAAAGTTGGACTAACTTATGTTTAAACATTAATTAAGTTTCACATGTAAATAATTTGTTATTTTGACCCAGAATTTAATACGTCCGCAAGCGAAAAAGCCCTATATGCCGCTTTTCTTCTTTTTTCTTTTTCAACGTCCCTCTTTTTTAATAGTTGGGAGTCTCTTGCATCAATTTTCCAATCCCCCAAACCGCCGTTAGTTTGTTCTGGACTTTTTTGTGAGTCCCTAATTAATTGTTGTTCGCCCAATTCCATTGCTGTACTCTCCATTTTTTGTTTTTCATCTCTTGGGGAAATTGATGCCTTTCTGGTTGCCACATTTTTCAAAGAATCTTTTCTTCCAATCAATTTTAATTTTTCTTGCGATTTAGAGGAAATACCAACTGGAAATTCGTTGTGGTTTTCTTCTGAAATTAGTGGCGATTTTCTACGATCACGCTGGGGGTCAGACATTCGAGGAGATGAAACTATTGGCGTTGTCAATGGAGTTGAGTTCAGTGAGTCAGGAGATTTGTTGGCTGGAGATTTGTTGGGATAAATGACGGGAATTGGCTTATTTGGAACCAAAAGACCAGCAGTTTTAGAGGATGTTAATGAATGGAGAGAGGTCTGAGAAGTTGTTGGGGAAACTTCACAAGACTTATTTGTTTGATGGTTTGTTCCAATTAATTTTCTTTTTATTTCCCCCTTTGAGTTATTTGGAGTATTTTGACATGCCAAAGAGGATAACTGAGAATTTTTCTTTGCAAAAATGTTAATAATAGAAGATGGGGTATTCAAAGCATATTGTACTTCATCATTAAAATAAGTATAATCGTCATCAGTGAAAAAACAAGTTCTTCGATCATTATAAACATTTGGAAGTGCATACTGAGAGGAAGTATTAACATCATTTACAACGTCGATATTATCAATAATATAATGCAATATGGAAATGGCAGTTGAAACGTTAGAAATACAAAAAGCCCATTCCTCGAAATTGGCATTTGGATTAATTATGGTGTAGGCAGCAAACACTCTCATTAAAGCAACAAATATACCTTTCAAGCATGGTTGTATTCTTTGGATCCATTCTTTTATTAATAACTTTTGTTCTTCTTTTTGTTTGTGGGGGAATAAAATTAGTTCTTGCTGATTAATCATGACAAAAAATGGCATACAACTTGTTCTTACATATAATTTTAGTAATGCAACCATCTCATTAAAATTAGCTTTTATTATTCCATTATTAAAACTATCTACAACACCAACAGATAATTTTGTTGGTGGGACTGGTTTAAACACAGTGGATTCAAAGAAATTATCATGGGTATAAATTTGGCGAAGTAATGATGTCACGAGTGGAGGAATACCATTCACTAATTGTGTTTGGTTTGGTTGAATTCCAATTAGATGTAAGGAATAAACTCTTGATTGTTTTTGAAGTCTTTGGACGAGCGAAACAAGGTCTTCAACGTCTCCATCGATTGGGAGTGGTGAATTTTCTCCAAAGGGCGTTTCCATTTTCATTCCCGGAAATTTTTCATAATAATACGCACGAGAAGAAGAAACAATATTAAAATGGGTATAATCAACTGGGCAGGACCTCAGTTCTGTTCCTGATTGATATATACAAACGAAATGGTCCACTAAAATAATAACCAATGGTTCTGAACATCTTTTTAAATCAAACCGATAATAAAAATGAGATCTCTGAAAACGATTTAAGTCTTCAGTAAGTTTTGTGTGGGAAGAACAAAAATAGTCAAAGGGAAGCAAAAAATATCCAAGATGATTACAAAATGTTTTTTCAACAACTTCTCTTTGATTGACAATACCAGCAACTCGATAATTTTCGTCTAATAATAACGGTATGAAAGGAAAGGGTTGGGGCATGTATGAATGAAGAAGGGGAAATGAATGATACAATGGTTTGGAAATATCAATTGGGAGTGATATTAAAATATTCTGAGTGTCATAATGAAACACAAAGGGTATTTTAGATGGTGTTTTAAAGCTCACCAAAAAAGAATCTCCAAATAATGTTTTTAATGTTTTGACAGAATCATTAATGTCTAATAATCTATTTTCCAATAATCCATTTGACATAGCCACCGGGATTGATTCCCCAAAAACTTCACTTATTGTTTTATCCGAAGGAATTGTTTTTTCAATAATTTCTCCATTTTCACAAACTTTAATGACTAAAGGGTCAATGGGCTCAATTGTTTTGGAATGTTCATAATTTTCATTTTCTTCATTATTTCCAATGATATTTTCAATAAAATGTTTCAACGTTGGGTACTGGGAAATAACATAAGGAATTGCGTTAATTTCATCAAATCCTCTGACAATGCCACACATTTTACTACATTTTTCAAAATTAACTAAATTATCTCCAGTCCTCAATGGGTTTCCATCTGAAATAAAGGTCATATCCGCCAAATAAATCCCAATGTAAGGAACACATGGCGTTTGCGAAACTTGACTGATTTTTGAAATTAAATTTCTTAAAGACGCCCAATTGTGTTCAGGGGATGCAATGGTTAACAAAAGATCATACCGAGATTTGGTTTCAATGTCCAATTGGAAAATAGTGTTTTTAAGCCTATAAATTGGCGATGTTAAAAATATTTGCATAATACAAACAACACTATCAAAATTGTTTAACAATTTACAATGAAATGCAACATCAATAAGGAATTTTATCATCGCCAGTCGTTCCTCTTGACTTTCACAAAACAATATTCTTTTTTGAAAATACCATTGAAACCCATTATAATATTTAACAAGAGTTTGAATACTTTTACATGCGTTTTTGTCATTCGTCCACTTAAAAAATTCATATAATTTGATCTTCGAAAATGCGTTGTGAATACTTAAAGTCATTTGTCTTGCAAATTCGATTGCAGGAATATCACCAACATCCAATTGTTTGTCTAAGTGCATGAGACAATTAAATGTGGGAATTGGAAGAGGTGCATCTCTGATTGTTTGCACGTATGTTGGTTCAATTCCATTTATCCTTTTTTCAAGCATTGATCTCAACAAAGATGCTTGTTTGTTCATGCCATATTTGTCAAGCCTCTCGCAAAATGATTGAAATATTTGTTGAACTTCATTTTTGTTAGAAATTGCTCCCCAACATTCCATTAAAACATATCTTAATCCGTTCATTACACGTGCCCTCACTTCTTGTGCTTTTTTCGAATCACTTCCACAAGTTAATTCGAACCTATCAATTAAACCTGCAACCATCGCAGAAGAGCTCATGAACATGGTGTGCGTCCAAATAAATGTTTGCATAAATTCAGTGGAAGCGGAACAAATTTCATTCAATAAAGCGTCCTCTTTTGCGGCAATGATTTGCCCATCCTTTCGAAGGGTTGAAGGGTCTTCTTTTAGTTTTTCCATCAAAAATAAATCGTCCGAAACATCTTTTTTTTCCGATGAGGCCTTTCTTTGATTTATGTCTTCAATTTTATTTAATGAGTCCACAGTAAATTGTATATTTTCTGGTCGTTCCTCATCGCTTTCATCCATGCGATCCATAAAACTTGTTGAGTTTTCTTCCCTTTGAAATTGCTCTGACTTATGGATTGATTCATAAATACTTACGCGTTGGTAAACATTACCACTTTCATTAGATATTTGAATGGGCACGGTTGGGCGTTGCATTTGAATTGATTTATTTGGAGTTTTTTAATAAAAAACATAATGCATGTTTGGGGAAAAAAAGTAAGACGATTTCCCGAAATGGCCATTCGGCGACTTTTCACCTTTATTGCCATTTTTTCCTTTTTTTACTTCGTACTTTTTCTTTCACCTTTAAAATTCCTCTGCCATGTAATGACGTTTTTTCCACATCAAATCCATCCGAACAAAGCCCTTTAATTGCCAAATCTGAAAAAGCAAACAAGAGTTTTCAACGAAAACCGCAGATCGATGCAGATTCGCTCATAGAACCTAAAATGGGATTGTTAAGCATGTCATATTTGTGATTTATTAACACGTCCTTGAGTTATTTCAAACAACATTTTTCTTTTTAAATGTAGTTTTAATGAACTGGAACTCAATACCATTTTTTATTTTTTTGGAAAGGGATGGAACAATTTGTTTCAATTAAAGAGAAAATACCATTTGGTTTGTTAGATAATACAATAAATTGAATTTTCAATTAATTTTGATAAAATAGAACAACGAAAGCAAATGTCGGAGCAATTGTTGAAGAAGAAACCAGATTTTGTTCCATTAATCGTCGAATTACAAAAGGGGAGTGGGTTGACATTAAAGAAACAACGTTTTTTTGTGAGTGAAAAGGCAAAAATTGTCGACTTTCTTCAAATGTTAAAAAAGGGATACATAACTGATGCCTCGATGAAACCAATAACTCATATATGTGTTAAAATTGACACACCTTCCAAATCCTATCAGCCAACCCAAGACAATTCCTTGGGGGAATTGTATAAGCAATTCCAAGAGTGTGATGGGTTTATGTATTTTATTTTATTTGAAGAAGCAGTTTTTGGTTAAAAAGAGCGTGACAGACAAAAGTCTAAGTATTCGTGTTTGTGGGATTTGTTGGGCACAATGAAAATGTTTTGAATGAAATATCTTTTTTTGTTGTTTGGTATAAAAAGCAAAGGGATAATTTGTTTTAATGGAAACAGCATATTTAATAATTGAACTTCACATTTTCTCGCAAAACACATTATCAACTTTAATTTCTTTCGTTGCGAAAGTATAAGACCCATTATGATTTACGGATTCGAAAAGATGACTGTTAAGGAGTTGTCCTTTCTTTACAATTTCATCTTTTGTGAGGATAACTCGATTATTATGAAACACTGTTTTAAGCCTTTCAATCTGCATTGCTTTTCCGCTACAACGAGAAAGACTTGTTTCAAAATAAAATCCACATTCATTCAACACATCAATAAGAAGATTTTGAACAAACACTTTTTTATTCTTTTCCATTCTCCTTAAGGCTGTTCCCCGATTCAGTCCATCACTTACTTCGCCAACAAACTTGGCTTTGCATTGTCTCTCAACAAGACTTGACACATCTATGGCATCGTTGTGACAAAACTTTAGTTCAGCCACTTTGGGGGAGGTTAGAGACACTTTAGATAATTTGGTAGGTCTTTCTAATGTAATTTCAGCGAATTGATTCAACAAAGCAATGAGGATGGCTTGTTGGTACACTTCTAAGTCTCTGTTTTCTTTTTTTTGCTTTAGATATTTTGGAGCATTCCAGGGATGTTCTGATTTGGCTTTTTCTGAGCTCGAATCACTTTTCTGAATGGTTTGAGACATTTCGCAAGCCCACAACTGATTTTTTAAGATTGTTTGAATTCATAATACTTTTTAGGTGTCGAAACTCTCCAAAACCTTAATTTGGCGCATAATCCATGTTTGACCCTTCTTTGTTCCTGAGTTCTTACCCATTTTTCGTTAAAAAAGCCAAATCTTTTGGGACTGATTTGATTCGGAATTCAGTGACAAGAAAAAACTGTTGCCATAATTAACAATTTGTTTCAAGCCCTTTAAAGTCAGTCAATATTTAGATATTTTGAGACACAAAAAGCAAAGGGGTTGAAATGGTGATATAAAAATACAATGAATCGACAGTAGAGCATTCTTTTCATCAAGAATTCAAAAAAAAAACTTTTCCAAAAAAAGAGAGTTGTTGGTCGAAAAATTATTCTATTCCATTGTCCAAAAATCTAAACTTGAATCGAAAAGTGAATTGAGCTGTGAAGCGTCAACGAGATCTAATTATTGCGTCCGACAAACGATTGCGTCCGATTCAATGTTTCACTTTAAAACCTTCTCACTTTTTCGAAAAAAAGAAAGAAACGAATGGTTCGCATGTTAGAAATTGTTTTTTTTTGAGTAACAACAAAAAGGGTAAAAGAGGGTAATGTCTGTTTTACAACAGTTTCGTCAAACAAAAAACAATGAGTCAGTTTTAATCAAACAACATCAATAAATCGATAACTTGTTGATGAGTTAGTTCTGAAATATAAAAAGAATAATCCCATTGAGCCGTTTTGAAGTATTTGACAATTTTCTTCAACTCATCACTTGTGGCTCCTTTCAATTTTATTTTCAATTGTTCTCTAATGTTGTATTGTTTTGGAAAAACGAGTGGATTCAATAAGTCTTCAATACTGGTTTTATGATTTTCATCGAAGTACACCAACCAATGGTAGAACAAATCAAACGCCTCTTTGGAGTTTAAAAAATCTCTTTTATTCGAATCAACGATGATGGTTTCAACAAATTCTTGGAGTGATCCAATTGAGTTGGAAACAAGAAACAATCGTGGGAAATGAATATTTCTGAAAACTTTAAATTTCTTTTCTTTGCTCACCATTGGATTTCTAAAATACCTCCAAACAGACCTCAAAAATGTTGGCATTAGTTGACATGACGTTTTGGCTCCAAATAATTGTTCAAAACTTCCTTTAAAGACATCATGGAACTCAGGAATAGAAACAAGCAAAGATTTGATTGCATTTAATTTGTTTGATTGGATTGGAATGGTGATTTGAATGCTTTGATTTTTTTTGGGTTTTTTTTCAATAGTTGTGTTGGTTGAGGGGTTCATTTGTCAAAATAAACCAATAATGATTAAAGTTCAACAATTAATTATATTTATTATTGGTTGACTTTTTATCCTGTTTTGCTTCTGTTCCCTTTTGTCAAATGGTCCGTCGAATTAAAACACGACAAAGCTGGTTTTCCATTATGAAATACTATCGTTGTTATTCCAGTATTTCCTAATAATATTTGATGATACATCGACGGTTCCCATCCAAATAAACCTATAACAGCAGTTTTAATCCACGCCCCGTGAGTTACACAGACAATGATTTTTCCTTCATTTTCTTTGCATAGATCTAACAAGAATTCGGAGTTTTCTTTAGATGCAGAAGCAATTGTAACTCCAGTTGCGCCAAATGGGCCCCCATGCGTACCAAGAGCAAACTTTTTGTAGTTACCATCATCCGTTAATTCTTCAAACGTTCTCCCTTCCCAGTCCCCGAATGGTATTTCTTTCAACTTCTCGGCCAAATGAACTTCTTGATCACCTGCAATAACTTTTGCTGTAAACAGTGCTCGTTGTAGTGGTGATGAGTATATAACATCAAATTTTCCTGTCATTTTTTGCCCAACTTCTTGTGCTTGCTCAATTCCTGCTTGGCTCAATGCGATATCAGTGCATCCTTGGATTTTTCCAGATAAATTCCATTCAGTCTCGCCATGTCTTATAAGTATTAACTTAGTCATTATATTATTAAGTTCCGTTGATTGAAAATTTATTAAAAATGAGTTTTGGAAGCGGACTTAAGGGTTTCAAAAATTGAATTGTTAATTTTTTCTGGTGTGAATGATGCCTTGTGAAAAATTTTTTTTACTTTTTTTCAAAAATATTTGGTCGAAAAAATGTTGTTTTGGAATCTTTTCTTTTGACCTGCGCTTACGATAATCTTTTTTTTTGAAAAAATAATCAACTCCTTTAAACATCAATTAATAAATGAACGTAATTCGCCCATTTCAATCATAACAGATTTTCGTGTACCCAATTTTTGAATTATGTGGTCAGTAATTTCTTTTCCAATTTGCAGAATTGACTCATTGGTGAACAATATTTGTTTGTCAGAACAAATGATAACTTCCCCATATACACCGTTTATTGTTTCTAATTCAATTTGAACATCAATCCCTTTCAAATATAAATAGTCCTCTAATAAATGCATCATCTCCATTCTTCTTCTTGCTCTTTCTCTTCTTTCAATAGTTTTTCCTCTCAAACCCTCATTCTCCATTGATGAAATATAATTCTGTCCTCTCACCTTGATATACTTTCTGACGTCAATCCTCTCCTTTTTTGTTTTGATTTCTTTTATGCGAATGAATGGAACAGTTAATGTCGAAAATTTTTGGGGTCGTGCCACAACAAATCCAAAATCGCTTGATAAAAGACCAAGAACAACGCCACATAAACAAGACTCAAAATTCAATGAGTTGACATGACTTTGGTAGGTTTTAACCTTGTTAGACATTTACATTTAACAGATCGAAGTGCTTTTTTGTAGCAACTCTCAGAATCCAATTATAGATTAAAAGAGGTTTTCATTTTCATAGACAAACACATTATAATGTTTCACAATTTTTTAAAGAGTTTTGCAATATTTAAATGAGTTTTGGTCTTGTTATCAAAAGACAAAATGCAGAAGCTTTTCGAACAATTTTGGAAAGAGAAAATTGTTGTTTTCAGAAAACTAAGCAAATTCGAAAAAAGAAACCTCACATAAAAAAACAAAAAAATAATTTAAAAACAAAAAGGAAACAAAAACCGACCCATAACCACTCGAGACTTTTTTGTTATTAGTCCGATAAAA
>NWBR01000255.1:28437-39681 GCA_002914575.1 Entamoeba moshkovskii
CTTCTTTTTTTGGTTTTTAACTTATTATAAATAAAAACGATAAAATTATTTTTGGAAATAGAATTATGGAACTTTGAAGAGAGACATTTCAAATGAACTAAATAATTGCAGTTGATGCTGATAATCCTTCTAATTCTCACCAGTGGTTGTTTGTCACAGGTAACGGGATGCATGACTCGATGGTATACCGCTATTAGCGACAACATTGGATCTCCAAATGGCATGGTTGCAAGTCAAGTAATCAGAAATCCTGATTGTTTTGGACAAATTCCACGGTACAAGGAATTTGTTACTGGTCATTTAACAAATATGGAATGTTATATTTATGAAAATTATATTGTCAAACCAATTGCTGACTACAACTCAAGTAGATGTGGGCAATGCCTCGAAATAACTGGGCCAACACAAAAACCATTTGTATGCATGATTGCGGGTACTTTCAAAACGAAACCAATACATAACCTTACCGAATCCGATTTGGAAAGAATTGTATTTGTTAGTGACGATAATTATAACTATATTGCAACGATTGTCCATGCGGCAATTAACCATGCCACTCAGGTCACTGTGAGGGCAATTTCCTGCCCGTACCAAAATAAACCCTCACTTGCCATTATTGGGGATGACACCTTAAGGGAAGGTCTTATGAAGGTTCAAATTATTAACTCAAATACAATCCACAAATATCTTGTTCATCATAATGTACAGTACCCCATGAATAACGAAGATGGGACTTATTCTATCCCAAAATTTGCGAATGACAGTGTTAAGTTAGTTTCATATAACGATAGACAAGTTTCTTTTAAACACGTCAATTCAACAAGTATATCTTCACTGTTTTTGGCAGAAACCCAATACACTGAATTGGACCGTTCAAACAAATGTGAGTATGTCCCCCAAAACCAAGCATTTGGAACAGAGGTTTCACAAATGGACCCGTCACCAGTCAACAGATATTACACATGGACACCGATCATACAATTTCAAAATGGCACGATCCACAAATACAATGTCTTCGGCTCAGAAAAAATTGTTTTTGAAAATGGTTTGAATAGAGTGACATTCGCATTTTCTTATCCCTCAGTGATGAGAATGACTGACATTTTCAGTGAACTCACCCTGAAGTTCAATTTTAATAAAAATGAATCTTTGAATTTCGATTCGTTTGCTCTATTTATTGAAGACTATAACAATAAACTTGGGATCACACAATCAAGTATTTGTTCATTGACTGAAACAAGAGTAAATTGGGAATTGAATAGTTTTGAGTTGAGGATATCTTTGAATAAAAGGGAATGTGATGGATTTTCCAGTGGAATTAAAATGGAATTGACAACTGGGGTTGAAAATGGCCTTGAATTGGTTGAATCAAATTTTGTTTACAAGGAATATTATTCTCAATTAAATCAGTGTGGGTTTGAGACTCTTTATTGCAATAAAATGGAATGTACACCTCCTGGTAAATACAAAAAGGGATGTGAACCAAACTGTGGTTTTTGTAGTGCTGGTTATGAATGCAGTTCAGAGGGACAATGCCTGCAAAAAGAAAAGAAAAACACAAGAAATTCTGATGAATTAATGATGGTTGTGTTGATTTCACTTGTTTTGATTTGCTTCATCTAATTTATTTGATTTCGATTTTGGTTTAATGAACCCAAAGTAACACAACAAATGTTAATAGGCCAACCACCATCAGCACAACGAACCATTTGGGCACTGAAAATAACTCTCTTCTTTCCTCCAGAGTCATCCTTTCAGTGGAACTCGAAAATAACTCATTAAAAATGGTTTGAATTGGGCGAATTTGATTTTGACCATTACCATTAAAATTTTGTATTGGCCTATTATCAGTTGGAATTTCTTGCTCATCCACGATAACTTCATTTCTTAATGGTGCATTTTGTTCGTTTTCATTAAAAATTGAAACAAGAGAATTTTTTGATATTGCTCTCCCACAAAAAGGACACCCTCTGGGAATACAATTTTTGACACAATCCCAACAAAATATATGCCCACATTTAGTTATCACTGGCTGAATGGCTAGTTGTTTGCACACCAAACATTCCATGCTCGACATTTTTTTTGGACTGTTAATTCCACATTGTTTTTATTTTTTTTAATTTTCAAATCAACAATTACAAAACTTGTCACAACCTTTCTCACTCTTTCTATTCATTGTTTTTCGAAAGTAGTGTGTAAAAATCCCTTTTATCTCCCCAAACATTAACTTTCTTTCATAGTTATATGTCTGTTCAATCGGAAAAGCCCAACGAAAAAAAGTTAGATAATCAATAAAGAAATTAATAATTTGAAAAAATATCAAACATGAACACTAAGAACTAATAACATTTTTAATTGATATTCATTTTGAGAATATTGTATATTTGTTCATTGTTACGACCAATTGTAAAATGATTTTCTTTTGATATTGTTTGGTTAAGATAATCATTTATTAATTTTCCTTTTTCCATTAAATCTTCAATGCCTATCAAATAATCGCCTTTATAGTAAACCCTTTGAATTCTATCTATCCTTAAACTTTTATGTGTTTTTCTTGATAAATGAGAATCAAAAAAATAGCCAACCTCCAAGCAAAGGTCATACAGTATGTTTATAATAAATATTTTTTTGTTTTTTTCAAACCTTCTGAAAGCTGTTTGTTTATTTTTCCCAATGCAACATTCTTCTTCAAAAATTGGACGGCAAAACATCTCTGCTAACTTCATTATTTTAATCTCTTCATTATTTATGATGAGACTTTTGATTGTTGGCATACAATGCCTAACAACAGTTTGTTTCCGTGGTTTTTTTATAACAAATTGGCAAAATGGATTTAACAACCCAATTAACAATGCATGTTGCATCGTTTCGTAGTTCTGTAATTTTCTTTTGTTTACGATGTACCTTGGTAAATTTTGATACTGCTGTTCAATTGGCATCAAGAGTGTGAGTGTTCTTTTTAAGAACCCACCTTCCCTTAAATACAACAAACCGAAGTTATTTTTGTCATATACCATTGCGTTTCTTAATTTTACGTCCGTGGTTTCCATTTCTAATGCTGAAAAGTCAACAATTTAACTCTTTTTCAATTAAACATTCAGTGTTCCCACCCTTTTATTTCGGATTGCATTTTGCCTATTAATTTCCCAATACTTTGTCCATTCCACTTCATTTGAGAAGCCTCAATAACTGAGTTGTTTGTTTTAAAATAGAAATTCATTCGTAAAGTTGGCAGTGCCTCAAACACTCCTGTTCCGCTTAAAGTTGTTTTCGATTTTTTTCTTGCTCATTGTTTCAGATTTGGAGTTTTAAATCATGCTGAACTTGTAATTTTGAAGGGAACCCCATTTTGAACTTTAGGGGATGATGTGGTTGTTGGAATGTTAAACCGCTGACAATAAAAAATCGAATGAACCATTCATTTTGTTGAAAATGGAGTCAAAAAATAGATTCTTGGTTTTACTTAATCCCTCCAAAATTCAGAAAATTATGTTGGTCCTAAAAATAAATTTGGGGGTTGCAAAAAACAGCCTAATAAGTACAAGTTTCAAACAACTTGGGCAAGTCAAATTATTGAACTAAATTCAACAACAATAATGAATTACAAACGACTTTTCTCAGAAAATAAACTTGCTATTAGAACATCATTTCTTGTGATAGAGGACTCTTTTTGGGATACACTCGTTTTAGAAAATAAGTATTCATTAATTGACCCTCCAATTTCGTTAACAGTTTTATTGTCTGCAATTAATTTTTTGTTTAAATACACCTTTTCTACAAAGTCTAATGTTGATTTTGGTGTTTTAATTCTCATCCTCGAAGTAATTAAAACGTAGCCAAACTCAAATAACAAGTCAACCAATATGTCATTCAGCAATACTAACTTTTCATCTTTAAATCTTCTAGACGCATTCTTCTTCGATAAACCACAAGATATTGCCTTGTTGTAAAAGTGAATGCAATTTTTATCAAGATAATCGCCAATATCGAAAGTTTCATGCCCAAACTCAATTTTTTTGATATGAAACAGTTGTTGTGTAGTATTTGATTTTTTTCTTGGTCTTTCATAAGTAATTGAACAGAATTGATTCAATAAACCAAGTAAGTAAGACACTTGGTTCGCCTTTTTATTCTTTATTTGACGTGAATCCAGTGTGTGTTTTCTCTTCTTCTCCATAATGTTTAACCACAGTTTCAGTCTCCCCTTCAGCAAAGATTTTGAAATAATTTGGAATTAATCATAAGTGAGTCAGGTAAATAACACAGAATTTAAGGATAGTTGCATGAAAGAATGAAAAGAAAGAAACAAGTCGGAAGGGGTGGTGGAGTGGCTCTCTTATAAATAGGTTAAAAATAAAAAATAAAAAAAAATATTCAAAGTTAATTTGCATGGATGCAATGTACCTTATGAATGTGGCGCTATATTTGAAAAAAAAATGCGATATTATTTGCTTCGCACAAGTTTCGAAAAAAACAAAGGAATCTATTGAAAGATTAAAAATTAATCCATTGATAGAAGAGTTGTATTCGAAGGGGAGTTGCGAAGAAACATTAAAATTTATTCGAAGGACTTTTATTTCTTTGGAGACTTTAAAAGTCCCTTATTGCTATTTTATGTTTTATTTAAAAAATGTTATTGTTAGCTCAAGGATTTTCATTCAACCCCCCACAGTGTTTGATGACATTTGGTTATTTGGATCAGAAGATAATGAATTTAACACAAAGACGTTTGAATCAATAACTTCCATTTACGATGGGTTTTCTTTGTATCAAATGAATAAAATGAAATTTTTAGAGCGTGCCACAATTTACGATTATAAACTATTAGATAGCTTGTTTGTATTAAGAAATTTGAAAGAAATTATTATGGGTTGTTTAACAGGAGAGGGCATTGAATATCTCAATGTTACTGTTCAACGCATGAGGCAAAACTATTCAAATCAAAACATAAGATTCAAAGTTATTCTTAGGAATACTGTGGGAATTAATATTTACCAATACATCACATTGTTAAAACTTCAACAATTATGTCATTTGGAAATTTATGATTTAAGAGATAAACCTTTTGAAGAATTTACTAACGAAGAATGGTTGATTCCCAGTTTTTTATTGAAACCAGAAATTACTTTGCTCCACTCTAACTTTTCTAAAACCTTAAATAAATTAGTTCGATTTCACAATAATCTACCAGAATATGAACAAACATTCGTTGAAAATAAAGAATTACATGATATTTTATCAATAGTCGAGGCAAACAACTACTTTCTTATTCCATTTGAATTAATGACAAACAAAACACTTCATTTTGAAGGGTTATATCCCAATACAATTCACCTTTTGGGGTTAAAAAATGTTACTGTTGATTTGCCCCAAGTTAAAACTCTTCGAATTTCCTTATGTTCCAAAGTAACTATCAAAAATTCTTATTGTTACTGCCTATTGCTAAAGTGGAGCCATCTTATTACTTTTCTTTCCAAAAATGTTAAAAATATCAAAATATTACAATGCAATAATTGTAGTTTTGGAACGAACGATAATGGACATTATGATCCAATAATATTTGAAGCAACAAAATTCAGCGATTCAACCCTGTCGAATTTAAAATGTTCCCTTTCATTAGACACCTGTAATTTCCTAACTGTTACTCAATGTTCTGTCTCACATTTAGATATATCAAATTGTTCACAACTAACCGTTACTTCCAACCAGTTTGTCAACGTTTCTAAGGTTGTTGGTGTTTCTGTTACTAAAACAATTTCAAGTACTATTCAATTACCAGAGGATGGCATTGAACTAAATGCCAATTTATCATCATTACTTTCGATAAATTCTATATCCACCGATGATATCCCAACAGAAATCATTCAGCTTTCAACTAAAGCAGATAACAGGGTTTATGTGTGTGGTTGCGAAAAAGAATTGAGGCTGGTTGAAGTGTTGGCTTGCCCAATTTCTTTTAATGGAAACATATCAATCACGTTGGCACAGAGAGTGTATGGGCCAATTACAATTCTCAAATGCAAGAATATTAAAATTTGCTCATTTGGATATAAAATTACGTCTGTTTCGATTGGAGAAGTTACGACCCTTACCCTAACAAATTGCCAAATCGGGTCTCTGACCGCAAATCATGTCCAAAAACTCATTTTGCTAAACAATTCACAGATTATGTCTTCGTCCATCAAAAGGTTAGATCATTTGTGAATTGATACCTCTTTTTTTGTTATGGCTTGGTTTAAATCATAAAATGTTTGGCTCATGACAACCAAAAATTAAATAACATTTTTATTTAACGTGATGGATCACTCAAATTTTTTTTAGTTCACACATTCCAAATTTCAATCATTCCCTCCCTTTCTTTCTCCTTTTCAAAAAATTGGAATTGACTTTTCGTTAATTAAAGATCTTCCAGCCAATGATTCGAAACTACTAGAGAAATGATCGCTACTCCTCTTTTTTTCACACCAATCCCCCATAGTTGGAGTTGATCTAGGGAACTTATAAATATTTCAGGCAAAAACCCTCTTTTTTCACGAAAAACTAGGTAAAAATCAACAAATTTTTTCTTTTGATTTAAGAAAGAAAGGAAAAGATAAAAATACCATCCACATTGGATTTTTTATTGAAATGAATCTTTTTCACACCCCTATTTCATGAAATTTCGGTACTTCATGCGTAATGTTCAATTAATACTAAAAAAAAGAAAAAAAAGGAACGTGGGGTTCCGAACCCTCTATGAGGTGGGACTATAAAAACAAAAATGAATTATCACAACCCCATTAATTCATGTCACATTTACTCAAATGTAACGTAATGAATAAATTTGAAAAGGCTGAATCACCAGTGGTTTGTAGCGAATCTGGTAGTTCCGAACAACCCCACCAATTTAATGTAAAAAGGCCCTGGAGTGCCCCAAAGTACATAAAACAAAAAAAAGAAAACCAAGACTTTGAAATCTACCAACAAATTGTTCTCTGTGCTTTGATTAATACAAAAGCTGGGTTGGTTATTGAAAGACCTGTGAAATACACTAAAGTCACCATTACTTTCCCCAAAATATTGGTCATTTCCTTTAGTCCGGAAGATGAAATTAATATTTCCCAGTTAACTGAAAAACAATGCAGAACTCTTTATAAGGAAGAATTGCAAAGGGGATTGAATGAATCTACTGCATCGAGGAGATTAGAAAAAAATAGAAAGGTTTTTGTTCAAAATCTTTTGATCGATATTGCCAGGGAAATGGGTTATGAAGTATCTTCCACATTGGCTCGCAGAAGTGATAAGGCTATGAGAGTCGAAAGGTTGGATCGTATTCGTGTCAATGATTCTATTGTTCTAAACAAATCTCAAATTATTCAAGCAGCCATCGAGTTAAACCAATACTTCTTGACGCTAACCGATGGAGACTCTTCAGTGTTAATTCCTCCTGCTGAAGAAAAGGTCATGCAAATCCTTTCGCAAAAAAGCTTAATAATCCAATAAGAAAGAGTCATTAACTTCTTTCACCTTCATTTCATTGCCAAATAATTCATTTTATTTCTGTTCGCCTCCTCCTCTTGTTGGTTGGATTTTATTTTTGGAACCAAAAACAAAAAACTTAAATTAAATCTATTCCTCTTCTTCTGAAATTCCCTCAAATTTTGAAATGTCCTCTTCTGTAACCCGAACAACAAATTGGGTCGCTTTGATCAATTCTCCTTTGTAAAATAAGTAAACATAGAATAAGCCCCCACACACCTGTATTAATCCCCCAAATAATGTCCAATAATTTAAACATGTCAATGATCCACTTCTAAATTCATCAGTACCAACCTTTTCAAAAATTAAATTGATTCACAAACACTAAAAAGAAGTATATTTTAAAGTATGGTTCATACAATTTTTGAATAAAAACACCTCCCATTTCAACTGGTTTTTCAATGATATATGTTAAAAATGCTGAAGAAATGGCAATTCCCCCAATTATTTGACTCAACCCAAACCAAAATAAAGAGATAACCCCAAATAATAATTGGACTATTTATTACTTAATTCTTTGAATTTCACAATTAAATTATTAAACAAACATGGAATTGAGGCAAGTGTAACTTTTCTAACGATGTCTAGGTAATCTGATTTATAATACTCTTCAATATCAATGTATTTCGCCAAAAAATTAAAACATCTTGCTTTGGTTACTTCATAAAACGTCAATAACCTTTCCCAACGAGTTGGTGGGTCAACAGGAGACATGCTAATACTAATTCTCTTTCCACTTAAATATTGGCTTCATGACTTTCTTTTTCTCTTTTTTGCCACCGAAAACAATTTATTAGTTCGAAAAAAATAAAAAACTCATAAATAAAGAAACAAAAATTAATGGAAGAAGATGATAACCTCCAAGTTAATTTAGCAATCAGAGAAGATGGCGAACGTTTTCATATTAATTTAGAACAACCAATTCTATTAAGACTTCCCGAAGAAGAAGCCTCTGTTTTAAGAGAACAAATAAGGACTGGCAAAGTAGATTTTGACATCGATATTCCACGTGGGGAAAACTCAGGTAAATGTGTTTTTAATGGGAAAGAATTTTGTGCCACCCTCGTTCGTCTCCCTTGTGTTGTTGAAACACATAAATCATTTGATGATGTCGCATTGTATAAAACGGGGGATATAGGGCAAGCAATTGTTATTCACGATAAAGACAATGTTCCTAAGATTGATGATAGTGGAAGACTCAAATCTGGTTTAACTCCCCCAACAAACAGAATCGTTAACAAATTCCAAAAACCAACCACCAAAGCAGAAAAGGAAAAAATGAGAGAACTTCACGCAGAAATTAAGAAAAAGGTTTCAATGACCACCAAATCAGAAGAAGAAGACAACTAAATATTTGTTATGATACTTTTTAATCAATTAGAATTTTTATTAATAATTTCTTTTGTTTCCCAATCACTCACGACTTGTCATTTCATCCGTTTTGGTTGTCCCCAAACAATTCCCTCACAACCAGCTCTTTTTCAAAAAAAAGAAAACAATTAATTCTCATTAAAAAAAACGAAAATGGAAAGTCATGAAAAGTTATATTTATTGTTTGTTTATTAATCTAATTGAAGTGTAATGGAAAACAGAGTGTTTGAATCACAACCAACAAGTGATAGCCTTGTTGGTGGCGAAAGAACAAAAGGAGAAGATGAAATTGAAATTATGGAATTATGGAGAGATGAAGTTAGCAATAACCAAAATAATGTTGATAAAAGAATAAAAGATGAGATGGTTGAGGTTCGTATTGAAGGAACGAAAAATGAATTCAGTGGAGAACGAATTATAAAAAAGTTTGAATTTAGGTTGGACGGTTGTGACAAAGAAAAAGAAGAAAAAAAACCAAGAAAGAGCGAGAGGGCTATTAAAAAAAGTTTCGAAGCAATTAAACTTCCTCCTTTTACTGAATTAAAACTACCCAGACTCAGTGAACTTTCTGAAATTCAACAATCAACTCAATACCCTAAACAATCGATAGTTGAACAAACTAAATCTGATTTATATTGTGTCCCTATCCAAGTTGCACAGAATTCTTTCCAATTGGGAAACGGTCCTAAAGATGGTTTTGAATTTTATCATTCAATCCCTTTTTCAAATATTGGTGATCAACAAGAGTTATATGAGTGTTGTGATTCTTTTATTAATCAAAATGAACAATATCCAGAAGTCCAACAACAAGGAATTGGCGAATATTATTCAAACCCAACGTTTCCTTTTAATAAAACCAGTCTAAATATAAATGCCACTCATCCCTACCAAGTATTGCCTTTAACAACAAAAGAAACTAAAATTATTGATTATCAAAAAAATGATGAAGAGAAGAAAGGCATTAGTACAAATTGTGAACCCAACAGTTTTGACGATTTGGCCACAAAAATTATTAATTTCTGTTCTGTACATCCCAATTTATCTTTTCAAATATTTGTTGATTCAATCAAAATTTCCAATTTGAATAGGTCTTCACTAACATTTAAGCAAAGCGATTCCGTTAATCCACTGCTTCATTTTCAAATTCCTATTGTTGATGGTTTGTTGTTATTTCGTTGTCTCGAAATTTATTCATTTTATAATAGATTCAGAACCACTTCAAATAGATGCTTTGCAAATAAAAAACAATACGATTTCAATTGAAGAACTACTCTCTCAATTCTTTTGTATTGCCTAAGTAATAATTTAACTCTTTGTCAAAACTCCGTTAAAAAATAAATTTAATTATCCAAATATCCATGCTCTTTTATGAATGCATATTGGTCGGGAATTTCTTGCAAAGCCTTCACGGCAAAAATAATGTCTTGAAGATCTGGACGAGCGGAAACGACTTCATAAAAGTTAACAAATTGGAAATTATCAAATTTACTTTGGGTTAAATTGTCATCATAATCTATTGTTTTTTATTAGCAAGACTCATTCATTTGGGATTCAAAACAATGAGAAACAAACTTTTCATTTTATCGAAAGGTCCATCCCCAACCCCAATTGTCACAATCGATAATGGATAATTTGAGGCTTCTATAATCGCAGAAGTGGTATCTTTTTCATTATCAACTTGGCCATCGCAAATAATTAGAAGAATGTGGTAAGAATGGGTTTTGCGAACGATGTCGATGGCTTTCCTAATAAGTGGGCCAAAGTTGGTTGGCCCAGACATTTGGATGGTTGGAGTAATTTCATTGTATCTGGTCAGCACTTCGGCAACTCCTGAACATGGGGCCTCATTTGGCATGAAAGAAAAAATGTTTTTATTGGTGGTTGTAATGTCCCCATATCCATATGCGGGAATCAATCTATCGTCATCAAAAGGTTCTAAAGCTCTTCCAATGGCGTCAATCACCCTTTGGTATGGATTATAAATAGGGAATTGTGGATTTATTGTATGTAAACATTGTCCTCCAAATGACACTTTACCAGTCCAAGTATTTGACTTTGTGTAATCAACACCAATTATTAAATTTGAGCTTTCCAGCCCTGCATTTCTTAAGGCATTTTGTAATTCCTCCATTGTATTAAATTGGTCAGGAATTGCATGTCTCTTTGTGGTTGGTTTTGAAGAAGTTGAACTTTTTACTGACGCAACCGGTTTTGTACTCTTTGCCCCCATTTTAGTTTAATGAATATTTTTAGTTGGGCAGATCTTTAAAATGATGAGTTTTCTAATTGGAATTTCTTATTAAAATTTCAATACCAAAAAATAATAACTGAATTATAAAATGTTTATTTTATCTC
>NWBR01000255.1:50003-69265 GCA_002914575.1 Entamoeba moshkovskii
TTTCATTGGATTGCCAAACTATTTCAAAATATTTAGTTCTCGCATGACGTAATCTTTTTAAATTTGGGTTTCGAACAAAAATAGCTGCAACAAAAAAGCAAATTTGTTGAAAAAAGTGAGGGAAGGGGAGTCAAAGTTGCCCCAAAATAAAGTGTCTAGAAAACTAATGACATATGTGCTCTTCAACATCTTTGAAAACAGCGAAAAGGTTGTTCATTCGACAAAAGTTGGGTTAGTTCGGATTCAAAAACTGTATAATTCAAAAGGGAAACAGAAAAGGTGAATGGTTGAAATAAAAGAAAATAAAACATACACAAGTCATATAGATTCATTGAATTTGGAGGCATGTCTTTGTGGGACGTTAGTGGCTTTGCTTTCTGGTCAATGCTCGTTTTTGGTTTCGAGACCCCACAAGGTATCAAAAAAAACTATTCCTTTTATTCGCATAAAAGAAATTGTTTTGAGTGATGAGAAAATCGATATTAGGAAGTTTATGAAAAACAGGGGTGAGAAATATATTGAAAGTTTACAAACAGAAGACATGCCTTTAAAAACGGCTCAACGAAGGGAAAGAGCGAGAAGAAGGATGGAAATTATGTATTTGTTGGAGGATTACTTATATATAATGGGAATTGATGTGTCCGTAGGTGTTCAGTCAATTTATGGCGTTTATGAGCCAATAACCATTCAAAGTGGAGATGGTTTCATTATCAACTCGCTGGGTCAGATATCTTGTGTTGGTCAAAAAGTGAGTGATTATATATCAAACAAATTGGGAGCTTTTAGGTCAGTGGTAATAGAAAAAGGGGAATTACTCCAGTTCTTATAATAACTTATACCGAAACGTGAAATATTAATATCAATCATAAAATAAATAATTATTTATTCTTTGTTTTGTTTCAAAACATCAACAGACGTGACAGATAATTTATTCTGAAACGTTTTGACAAACCACCTAACAACAAAAATTATTTTGATGGGCCATTGGTCACTAATTTAAATTCAACTGTTTTGAACCTACTGTTTAAATTAGATTGGAAATGCAGTTTTGATGAAGTTGGTTACTTATTTGTCGGCCACCAACACAACACAAAAATATTTGTTTTAAAAAACAAAATTTCACATTTTGTGTCAAACCAAAAATACCCATGAACGAGCGTTGGTGCTTTGGTGTCGCGATCGTTAAATGCAAAGTAGTGGAAGCCATCCATTTCTTTTCCCGGTTTCAACATAACAAATTGGAAATAAAAACAACATCTATGATTTTTAAAAAAAGCTTCAATATTTTTAAAATATTTTTCGAAGTGGGCGGAGAGAACCATCGAAAAGAAAAGGCAAGAGATAAAAATAAAAAAATGGAATACGATGGGTGTTTAAAAATTTTTAGGCTTATTTTGGGTAGTAGGTTTTATTGAAAATACAAAAAGTGGAATAAAATATGAAGTTTTGTCATGGAACTAAAAAATGTTGAAATATTATTCAATTAGAACTTAAAAAAAAGGTCCAATGAAAAGAAAGTGTTGGAGTTTTTGACTGGGGGTCAACAGAAAAAACATGTTATCCTAAACTAAAAATAATAGTTCCAAAACAAAGAGATTTAGTTTTTGAGTCTCAAGCCCGACTGAACTTAAAAAAAACACCATAAAGGAGTGGGAAGAAAAAAAAGAAGGAATTGATTTTTGTTGAAAATCAGGAGAAATTGAATTGAATTTTTTTCGAAAAATATTTGTGAGTTAAAAAAAGTGGTACTGAAAAATGAACAGATATTTGGGTTTTGCGAATGATCAATACAAATGAAAAATCTAAACACCACTCTAATGATTCTTATTTAGATTCTAGAAATTATATCGTATATCAAGAAGGTGTTTTTGTTGGGTTATTAAATCGATATTGCGACATCACAATTTCGAGGCCGACAAAAAAATCAATTGTTACCCAACAATATTTAAAAATCAATTCAATCAAATTGTTTGGGGAAACAATTCAATTGGCTGATTTCGTTGATCAAAGATGTAAAGATCGTTTGGAAAAAGATAAGTTGAGTGGAATTAAGGTTGGGAGTGCTGTTAGGCGCTTTACTTTGAATAAAACGACTGAGGTACACCATTTCTTAATGGATTTATTGCAAATGTTTGGATATTTCTTTCAAACAAAGGTCATCGCAGGGAAGAATGGGTCAATTAAAGTGGAAACTGCTAATTCTATTTATTCTGATAGCAAACTATTATTTTCGAAGCCCGACATTTGTCTTATTGGAAAAAAAATAAACGTTTATCTTTATGATCTGGTGTTAAAGGAAAGGGAAGTTGAACTGAAACAAAATGATCCTGCACTTCAAAAATTTCTTTGTCCTCCTGTATTTTAATTTAGTTCATTCTTTTTTTGTTCTGGACTCATAAAAAACATTTTGGGTATGCGAATTCTTATTAAAATACATTTTGATTGGAATGCGTTGAAAAAAGAAAACATTCCGACGTCACAACAAAGTAGTCTTGATGTTTATTAATACCTTATTGTTTGGCTTAAAAAAAACAAGAATCCTAAAATAACAACATTTATTTAAACATCGAATGGAAAAAGAATTGGAATGAAACATTTTGTTCGAAGTCATAGGGAACCCTTAACGCGTTGATAAACAACTGAGTGAGTTGAAGTCTTTCTTTCAAGGAAAGAATCGCGATTAGCCCATACTCAATTAATGGCTTTTCATTCAATCGATTCAATTCGTCTTGAAGTAATAATATAGAAGGGATATAACATTCATTTGGAAGTAGAGAATAAACAGCATTTTTATAACTGTCATATCTCTTAAATGGTGAGAACAAAGAAATCATTGACATTAATCTTTGGTTTAAATCCTCCCCAATTTTTTCATTCAAAGAATCATTAGATTTCAACAGAGAAAATAATTCATCTAGTATAATATATCCAACGTTAAAATCTTTTAATACAACACAAATCTCGGCCACTTCCAAGAAATAAGCGAAAGTTTCAGGTGAGATAACAAATTTTTGAATAAGAAACCTAATTGCAGAGAGTTTAGAGATATATTTCTTCATGCATGGTGATTCTAAATTGTAAAATTGTGTTGGTTGGATGGATTGGAACATTGAATTATCGAAATAAATTATTTGTTGGGCAGCAATAAATGGATGAATAGTAAAGAAATTTTCATAATTTACATCTTGAATTTCATTTATATTTTCAATATATTCACTTTTAACAGAAGAATCGCAGAGTGATTTAGTCTTTTTTCTTCTTTTTTCTTCTTTTTCTTTTACTTGAGATACAATTGGGCTTAACCTTTTGTTGGGCTTAACCTTTTTTTCATCACCAAGCATTTCAATAACAGCTACAACAAAAGGGGTGGAATACATCATTTCATCACAAAAATAATGTTTTATTTCCTCAATAGTTTCTTCATCCAACATCTCTTTCTTCTCCAAAACTCCAATAATCAATTTCTCTAAATGATTTGATTCTTCGCAACTTCTTACACATTTCCCTTCTTTTTTAAATTCATTTTGGGCCGCATCATGTAGTTCAAAACACCATTTTAGGACTGAATATGAATCAACGTAAAATGGATAAGTTTCCAAGAAAAAAGAGATTAATTCATCACTTCCAAGTACGCCATTAACACACAAACCAAATAATTTTTTTGGGGATATTTGGATAATCATTCCTTTGTCGTCATAACAAGGGTCTCCGGAAGGTTCAAAAATTTGCTCTTTGTTGTCAATTAAAATTTGAACAAAAGAAAGTATTTCTTTAGTTTTTTGTTCATTAAATAAACACCAATGAAGCAACTGGTCATCAATAAGACTATGTGAGAAACTACTAAGCAACGAGTTTAGAATTTGCCTTTTGATTTGAGGTAAACTCCAGACATATTCCCTAACTAACTCAACATTAGTTGTGTGTAATTCTTCGAATAATACTAAATTGTTTTTTCTCCATATTTGTTCCCATTTCTTATCCTTTATATCCTTTTTTAGTGACTTATAAATTTCTTTCCATAGCTCCAATATAAATTCTTCATCCTTTTCATCTTCAACCCTTTTCTTTTTTTCCTCTCCAGAAAATATCTTGCAAACCTTAGAAAAAGATGTAGGAGTTTTCTTCCGACTTTGTTTGGATAGTTGCCTTCCTGGGGTCATAGTAAGTGGTATTCTTGGGCTTTCTTGAAGAAAAGACGATTGGACTCTGGGGGTTTGTTGGCATGAAACAGTGAGTTTAGGCGATGTAGGTGTTAAAACTGGTGAACGAATCGTTGGGGATGATGTAGGGGTGAGAGAAAAGGAAGCAGGAACGAAAGCAGAAGGATGAGATAGATCACTTGTTTTGGCATTTCTAGAAAATCTGTTTTTGACGCTTATCATTGCTGTTTTTTTGTTTTGATTTTTTTTAGTTGTTGCGTTAGTGAATTATATCCTTAAATAAGAATGGCAATGCTTCACGAACGTAAGTGGGTTGGTTCAGAACATTTTCGATTTTTCAACCAATCCTTTCCTCATATTCAATTCTTTCTCTAACAATTTATTGTTAATTTTATTTGTTTTCTAATTACGTGGATTCCTAATGTGCTTTCTTGCATTGTAACTTATGGGGTTCTTTTTTTGGACGTCACAGCTACCCCTTTCATGCATTCGTGTTATTTACGATTTCCTCCTTTCTTCGCAACTTTTCAAAACAGTGCCTTTTGCACGAAAAAAATTGCAAGACAGAAAGTGTTTTGCACTGTCTGCCAATGGCTGTTTTTCGTGTTCTGAAAAGACAGTTGAAAAATTCAAGAAACACAACTTTTGAGTTGTAAATCATCCCCTCTCAGTTCAGCTTTTGACTTTTCGTATCTTCAATAACCGATTCTGCCAAATTTTTATCCAATCAACACAAACTTCAACTGAACCGTCAATTTTTGTACGGTGTAACTTAAAATAAACTAATTTCACGAATTTCCCAAAATAAAAATAGTGAGAAAAGTTGTGGGTTTTGTGAGGCGGAATAGAAAAGAAGAGGAACCACAAACTGTTCCGGGCCCACTCACTCCTATGAAATCCCAGAGAATAACAACTTTGCCAATAAACGGAAGGCATGTTAAAATAACAAAAAATTCTTATTTCGACGGCTGATTTCTTGAAGCACCAAATTTTACCAGGGAAAAAGTGTTCAAAAGGTTTTATAAGCTAAATTTGATATCCAATGGGCTTTATTGTTTGACAAATTATATTTGGTGAGTCTCTTTAATGGAGACAGATAATGGGAATTGGGGATTAGACGGAAACATAAAAAAGGACGAATGAAAAAAATGTTTCAATTTAAAGTATTTTGCTTTGACTTTCTCAGAGACCACAAACTCCGATTTTTCTGCAAATTTCATCAGTATTTAAAGTCAAAGGATCTCTAATTTTTAAAGAATGTTCAGCAATTTTCAAAGAAAGATTAAAGCATTCAGTTTGTTTGTTTGGAACAAATTTTTTACAAACTCTTTCCATTTCTTTCAAAACAACGCCATCTTCTTTTCTTTGTAATAAATTCTTTTTTGTTAATTCAGCCAATTTTCTACATAAAGGACAATCGCCTTTTTGCTTACAAGTTTTAACATTCTTATTTTTATCCTTCTTTAATTCTTTTTGAATTTGTTGAATTATCTTTCTGGCCCATTTCAATGTTTCTCTACTTTCAATTTCAATTCGAATAAATTCGTTTAATTTTCTTTCGTTTTCTTCTAATCTTAATACAACAATGCTATGCTTTTTATCATCACTTTCCTCCATTGCTTGAATAATTAAGTTTCTTCTACTTCTTTCAATTTCGACTTTTTGTTGTATCGCCTTATTAAGAACCATTTTACCAATAACTTCGAATCGTTTTCCTTTAAACAAAGTTTTTTTCATGATCTTGAATTCTAATTTTTCTAATTCAATTAATTCCTCTTTTTTATATCCAATTAATTCTTTAAGTTCTTCGACCATTTTCTTATATTTTTGTTCACTTCTGAATAATGGATTATTTCCTCGTAATAACGTTGCTAATTCATTTTCCTTTAGTTGAATAATTTTTTCAATAAATCCTTTTGTTTCTTGAATTCTTTTTAATTTTTCAGTTCTCATCTTAAATGCATCTTTTGCTTTCCAGAAATTCTTTTCAATTCTTAAATCGCTCAAACCATTTCTTAATTGAGATAGTTTCGAATTAATAATTACCATTCGGTTGTTAAGAACTGTTAATTTTTCATTTTGTTCTTCTCTAATAAGTTTAATTCTTTGAACGACTTCTTTCTTTCGTTTTTGAATATCCTCCTTTTTCATTCCTTTTGTAACACATACTTTAATTTGTTTTCTCTGCTTTAAGAATTTCTTTTCCTTTTCGATTTCTTCTTTTTCTTTTATTAATTTTTCTACTTTTTCTTCTTCATGTCGAATAATCTTCATTGACACTTCTTCTAATTCCACTTTCTTTCTTCCTAATATCTGTTTCTTTTCCACTAATACTCTTCTAATTTCTTCCCATTGGGTATGGAATGCTTTGCTTCTTCTTATGAAAATAACTTTATAAGCAACTTCTTTCATTTGGGCAGCTCTTTTATTGAAATATTCAATTTTTCCTTTTAATCCACCCATTTGTTCTTCTAATTTTCCAATTGTCCTTCTTAATTCTCTTACTTCTTTTCGTAAATGTCTTTCTCTTTCTCTTTTCTCGAATATATCTTGATCCCCAAAAGAATTGATTTTCTTCTTTAGTATCGAAATTCTTTCTTCTAAATATCCCTTTCTTTCACTAAACTTATTATTCTTCTTTGTGTATTCTTCAAAATTGATTTTTCCTTTGTTATTTAATTGATCAATTTCTTCAATCCGACTCATATAGTATTTGAGTCTATCTTCATCTTCAATAAGCATTTTATTTAACATTCTTATTTTAAATTCTTTAAATTGATACAATTCCTTTCTTTGTGTTTCAACCATCAATTGATATCTTTTAATGGCCTTGACGGTTTCATTTAATCTTTCTTTTCCCTTATTTCCCATGAATTGGAAATATTTAATTCTTTTATCCAATTGATGCTGAACAGTAGGGCAAATATCTTGTCTTCCTTTCATATTTTTCCAATATTTCTTTTGATGACGCATTAATGCGATAATTTTTCTCATTTTCTTATCTCTTCTCAAAGCATTTTTAAGATCAACAGAGGCATTTAATTCCACCGTTTTAATTTGTCTTTCCCTCATATCCATAAGTTCTTCTTTTAATTTTCTTTTTACGAAATTTTTCTTTTCAATTAGTTCTAAAAGAGCCAATTCATCTTTTTTCTTTTCGGCTTCTCTAATTCTTTTATTAATCTTTTTTATAATTCTTTTATTCTTTTCTTTTTCATTTGTAATACTTTCCCGAAGTATTTGAACTTGTTTCTCTCTTTCTTTTTGTTCCTTTCTTCTTTTTTCAATTTCCTTAATTTCTTCCTTAATTACTTTTAGTCTTTCAGCGGAAACATTATAGTTAAATTGAATTTGTTGATTATCTTTATTATTACCCAATTGGGACTTAAAATCATCAACCCTTTCTTCCATAGCTTTTGAAGTTAATTTTAATTCTTCCAGACGTTCTTCTCTTTTTTTCAAAAGGTTTTTCTCTTCTTTAAGAAGTTTTAATTGGATTCTTTGCCATTTTTCTATCTCTTTTTCCTTCATTTTATTTCGTTCAATTTTCTTTTTAATTTCTAATATTTTAATGCCACTCGTCGTTCTTTTTAATTGCGCCTCTAATTGTCTTCTTTCTCTTTCGTTTTTACTCATTTTTTTCATTTTTTTCATTTTAATTTCTGCTTCAGCACTTGAAAATATTTTTTGGATTCGTTGTTCGATTTCGCTGAGAATATCTGATGTTAACGAAACTTGAATTATGACATATTTAATACTATCGTCCATCTGAGCATAAACATTAATAATTGCAAATAGTACAAGAATTAACATTTGTTTTCAATAATATAATTTATTAGTTCAATCTCATATTTCTTCTTTTTTTTTCTTTTTTTTGGGAAAAAATACTTTTGTTGATTTTTACTTTTTAAAATAACATTAATTGCGGGTTAATAACATTTTATTCAAAATATTGTGGTGGAATTGCGTTGTTTTGTTTTAGCCCTTCACATCCCCGAAAACACCCTTTCCCAACTAATTCCAACGAGGGTGGCAAATTAATTTCATTTAATAATTCGCAATACTCGAAACAAAAATCGCATAACTGAACTCTCGAAGGAAGTGTAACAGTTTTCAAAGACAAACAATCTTTAAAACTCCAACCACCAATCTTTTGTACGTTTTCTGGAATACAAACACTTTTCAGAGACAAACAATAATCAAAACAATGAGGTCCTAATTCGCTGACTGATTCTGGTATTTTGATTGATTCTAATGTTGAACATAGCCCAAAACAATATTCCGGTATTTCACTAATGCAACCGAACATTTCAATGAATGTCAATGCATCACATTCATTAAAACAACTTTTTCCTAACTTAATTGATGGAGACGTTATTAGAACATACCTCAATGAACTACAATTTTGAAAACAATTATCCCCCAACTCTGAAACTGTAGAAGGTATTGAAATTGTTTCTAATGATTCACAGTAACAAAAAGATTGTTCTTTAATTTTAGTAACAGAATCAGGCAACATGATAGAAGTTAATGAAGTACAATTGAAAAAACTGAATTTCCCCAATTCAACAATAGAGGTTGGGATTGCAATTGATTCCAAATCATAACAATCACAAAAACAATAGTCTTCAAGTATTTTAACACCACTTGGAATTTCAAATCCAAATTTAATTCTATCACTCTCGGAATAACAGACACATTTACAATCATTTCCTTTTCCTTTTTCTTCTAAATATCTTTCGTAATTAATTTCATGCCAAATGCATTGTTTAAATATTTTTAAATCATTAAAACGCTTGTCACGTTCATGGTATAAATGTAGTGTTTCCAAACCACTAAAGAATTTTCTTGTTTTATTTGTCAATGAAATTGGATTAAAATGGAACCGTTCCATATTTCCTTGAAATCTTTTTACTGCAAATTCAACATTGATGAAATCATAAATACTTTCGAAGTATTTCGATGCAATCATTATTTGATAATTCCCAAGTGTTTTATTTGCCATTTCAAGTTAGTTGTGAATTATTGTGGTCCATAGTTTTTTTAAGATTTTTTAAACTTGTAATTGAAGCACTAATGACTTCAACACAAATCACTCAACAAATACTTGGCGAATGTGATGGTAATATTTCTCTTAAAGAACAACAAATAAGAGAATGGACAGGAATGAAAATGGGAATGATTATTTTTGACTCAGACATTGATAATTGGAAAGAAGGAACATCAATGTTCGGTATAAAAATCATAAACAAAAACAATTTAATTATTTTAGTTGAAGATGAAGATGGTAATTTATTTGGTGGTTACTTTCATTCTGCATTTCTTGGTCCTAATAAGTGGATAACTGATTCAAAGTCATTTTTATTCTCTTTGGAGTCAAATGGAAGGTTAAATGAGGCGATGAAATTTGATATTGAAAAATCAGAGAAGGCCTTTTATTATTGGGGCGAATATTCCGAATTTTTGTTTTCTATTGGGGATTGTGATATCGGCATCTTTAAGGAAAACAGCAAATCCAATTCTTATTGCAATCAGGATTCTTATTGCTATAACCAAATTAGAACATCTCTTTATTGCAAACCAAATACTGAAACTTTTGGACCAACAAGAATAACAGTTTTTCAGATGGTATAAAAATTTGTTTTTATATTTGTTTTGAAATTCGAAAATGCTTTTATTGGAATTAAAACACTGTTATTTTTTTTAAATTCCAAGTTGTCTTTCCTGATAATGCAAAGCAACTTTTGGTTTCGTAGTGGTCTACTATTTATTAGGCCGCAAAATCGACCAATTTTTTTTCTCCGCTTCGATTTCGATTTTCAATTTATTTTGTCGATTTATTTTCGATTTAAAAAAGTTACATCGATTACCAAACGTTTTTTTTGATCGATTGTCAAAATCGATTATTTTTCGTTATAAAAAACAATTTTTTGAAAAAAATAACCATTGGATGAGTGTTGTTTGGAAGTATTTTGAATTAATAATGGAAAATGCGTGTGACCATTGCTCAAAAGTTCTTGAGAAGAAAGTTACATACTCCAAAGATCTATGTAGTTGTTCAGCCAAACACATGGCCCGCTGTTCCCATTGCAAGAAAATATTTTCTTATGACATAAAACATAAATCAACTACGACCCTTCAAAACACATCCAAAAAGACTACGAGGAGGAATACCTTAATGTAACAAAGAAAAGAGAAGAAACAAAACCAATTCAGACCAAAATTACTGATTACGCAAAAAAATTGGATTCAGTCAAGAGTAAAATTGATAATTCTTTGCTACATAAATACATTATTACACAAAATATTTCCTTTAGGTCTATTAATAATAAATATTTTCTGGAAGCAATAAAAGTAATGAACCCAAACATTCAAATACAATCTGACACAAGTTATCGAACTAATTTACTGGATAAATTATTTGATGAAACCAAGGAACAAGTCATTTCTCGAATTAAAAGTATTAAAAGCCCAATTTCATTGACGACAGACATAATGACAAAACATGGAAACTCTTTCATTGCTTTGACTGCGCATTCCAGTAATAACGATTTTTCAGTTTACTGTTCGACTCTTGGTGTTTTTATTTTTAACACCGAACACACCTCTAAAAACATTTGTGACCATGTCAAAAATGTTATTCAAAAATGTGATGTAAAACAAATTAGCTGTATTGTGACTGATGGCGGTTCTAACAACAAATCACTTGACACTATATGTTCACAAAAATCTCTTTGTATCACCCACACACTTAATTTAATGGTTTCTGATTTGATAAAGGAATAGCCGTGGTTCAGTTCTTTATTGACAAAATTAAATTTGATCGCCGGAATATCGAAAATTTCTCCCAAACTATTATCGCTACTCAAAACAAATTGTGTTATAAATAACGAAAAAATTAATAAATTGCAGACCTTCCGTAAAACAAGTTTTAACTCTTGTTATCGAACATTAAAATCGTTTAATCAAATAGAAAACAGTGCCAATTGTGTGTTCAAAACAATAACAATATTTGAATAGGAATGTATGAAAGAAATTATTGGGTTATTCAATTTTTTAAATGACGCATATAATGTTCTTTGTGATGAAAACCAAATTACTAGTTGCTACATTTACCCTAGTCTGTTGTCCTTAAAAACATTTATCACACAAAATAATTTTATTGGAGATAACGAAGAAATAAGCCCAGATGACACTGAGCTTGAAAACATCTTTAACGATGATGACTAAAATGCTATTGAAGAATTATTGACCAACACAATACCTCAAACCAATAATGGAGAATTTAAATGGAAAAAATAATTCAAAATTTTTTCAACAAAAGATTCAAAGATTTCGATACATTACCTTAATTACTCCCAACGTATTCATTTCCAACCACCCGTGTTGATTATTTGAATCAAAATTAAAAAACAAAGATGTTTGGACCATATAAAAACTCCGATTGAGCAACCACTAACTTCGAAATCTGAAGTTTCAGCTGCTTCCCTTCCTTCATTTTTAAAGTCCTTTAATTTGGCTCCAGCACTAGAAATATGCGATGATTACCAAAGGACTTTTTGCTATGAAAACGAAACTTGTTCGATGTTCTGGCAACGCATGAAGAAAGAATTTAAATTTCCAGATCTTTAAGAGTTAGTAATGAGGCACCTTTTTATCCCTGCCTCTTCGATTCCATCGGAAAGGGTTTTCAGCATCCTTGGAAATATTTTTTGAGAAGAAAAAACTTCCTTAATACCCGAAAAAGCAGCCAAATTGGCTTTCATTAACAGAAATTTGTCAAATTGACACTTTTTTAATTTTTGTTATAAAAAACTTTTTTTGAAAACAAAAAATCGATCCAAACAACGATTTTTAAAAAGTTTCGAGTTACTTCCGATTTGTAAAATTTGGTCGATCCAATCCGATGGCTTAAATCGATGCAAATCGTTTTGCAGCCCAAATGATGATGTTGTTTTGCCAGAAACTTTTTTAAAAACTGATTTTTTAAAGTTGAAATTAATAAAAAGAATTCAGAGCAATGGTCCTGTCAAATTCAAAATGAAGTTGAATTTCTTTGTTGATTGACATATCAATTATTCACCACTACAAAATTAATGAAATTTCTTTACGCCCGAAGCGTTTTTTGAAAACAATGATTCAGGAATTGTAAATTTTTTAGAACTATGCAGCAATAAAACGTGACCAACACAGCTTGAAAAGTCCCACATTTTAACAATTTAGAACGAAATCCACTTTTCGTTGTGTTTTCTGTTTTCTAAAATCTTCTTTTGACTCAAAAACAAAACCTCAAGAGACATAATAAAAACAAAAAAATGGAACAGCAACATTCAATGGCCACCCAACAACAAATTGACTTTAAATTATTAAATGAAAAATTACTTCAAAGACATTCGATCAGAACATACACTTCTAAGTATCCTTCGGAAGAACAAGTAAAAGAAATACAAAGTTTCATTGAAGTATTACATTCAATTGAAGCGCCGTTTGGCTCCAAAGTTCGTTTAGCCCTTCAATTGGAAGATTTTAGTTCGTTTAAAACATTTGGTTTTGTTACTGGATCCAAATATTGGGTTTATGGCGTGATTCCTTTGAATGACCTGAATGCTCTTATGCAATTTGGTTATTTATTTCAATTACTCATATTAAAGTGCACTCAAATGGGATTGGCAACTGTTTGGCTTGGGGGTACTTTTACTACTTCTGCCTTTACTGCTTTAGAGTATGACAAAACAAAAGAATTTATTCCATGTGTTTCTCCAGTTGGATTTGATGGTAAGGGTGGGGAATACCTTGCGAGAAGTTTTGGTTCTCGCGGAAGAAAAAATTGGAATGAATTGTTTTTCGTAAATGATTTTAAAACTAACTTGACCAAAGAATTGATTAAAGCCCCATACAATGAAAATATTTTTGAAAGTATTAGATGGTCTCCTTCCGCTAAAAACTCACAAGAGTGGAGAGTTGTTGTGAAAGATGAAAACATTCATTTCTTTGCCGTTGAGAGTCATTGGAAAGAAGTTGATGTTGCGATTTCTGTTGCGCAATGCCAAGTAGTTCTAGAGGCAAATGATATTAAAGGAGAGTTCAAAGTTTTAGAAAGAAATGAAGTTGTTGCTTTGGTTCATGCCCCACAAGAATTGACGTACATCATATCCTTCATCAAAAACTAGAAGAGTTCAGAAAAAATTGAAAGTTTTTTTGGGAAATTTTTTTAAAATAAACCAACATCAATCAATTGAGCACCCTTTCTCTAAATGTTCATTCCATAATTTTATCAAAGCGTCATTATGTGATTCAATTGTTATTTGTTTGTTTACCTTCAATTGTGACAGAAGAAATGTGTTTATTTTTTCTCCTAAACACCTGATTTGATTCTTTGTCAAAATTAATTTATTCTGGTAATAGATACTGTCAATACGCTCTAAACGAATTGTTTTAGAAGTAACCTTTGCCAGCCTTGATTTGAAAAAAAACCTTTCTCTCTTAATACATCTATGAGTAAGTTTTGTTTAAAATTACTCATATTCTTTTTCAATCTCCTTTGAATAGTTTTTTGTTTGAACAAACAATCATTATCAAAAGAAATACCCTGGCATTTTTCTTTTGAAAAGCTGTCGACTTCAACTGTCTCTGTTGGAAACCTTAATGACAGAACGTTGGGACAAGGAATGGTCAATTTTGTTTTCTTGGACTGTTTTTTTAATTTCACATCACAGTATTCATTGAGAAGTAATATTAACACCCCTTGGTCATAGCTAAAATCATTTTTAAATGCCCTTTCACTTTCAATTCTTTTTGCTCTTGGGGTTTCAACTGAATTATTAAAGGATTGTGTTGTCATTTATTGTCTTTTTGTCGTTTTTTCAGTACCCCTTTAAATATATTACTCCATTTTTTTGAAAAAACTTCTTAAATTGGCTCTTCGAAATTAATTCAAAACAATCCTATTGCGTTTTATTCCCAAATATTAAAGTGGAATGTAATTATAATTTTCTACAGTTGATCCTTTTCTTCAATTGGTCAATCCATTTGGTTTTGATTTGAATTTATTTATATCAAGTGGACATTGTCGCTTGAAAGCAGTGGAAAAGAAAATTGTTGCTTTTGAAAAAGTACGAGTGGACATTTTTAGTCAAAACATTGTTTCTCTAACTCCTTTCAAATTATTTTTTTTTTTGTTTTGGGAAGCACTGTCAAAAACAAGAAAAGATTACTTCACACCAAAGTCAAATTGGGCTGTGGTTGTTTGAAAAAAACTGGCGTAAAAAAAGAAAGTAAACAGTACAAGGCTCAAGAACTGAAAAAAAATGTGAAAGGAACTAAAAAAGAATTTAATTTCAAAAGAGAAAAAGGGATGGAGGTGATTGGATATACTCCTGTTGAGACAACAAATCCAAATTATTTACAATATGAAAAGGGTGATGTAATTGGGGTTAGTGAAATGACAGATACTGGGTTATGGAAAGGAACATGCAATAATAAGAAAGGATATTTTAATATTAGTTGTACAACAACCTCAATGCCCCCATTATGTCAGTTTGTTTTAATTTTAAAACCGAAATGATTTAACAATTTATAGAGCACGAGTGACATTTGATTTTGAATCAAAAAATGACGAATGTTTAAACGTAAAAAATGGTGAATTGGTTTATATTTTCGAAGAAGATGAAGAAAATAGTGGTGGATGGGCTTATTGTCAAGTTGGATATAAATTTGGATATGTGCCAATGAAGTATCTAGAAAAAATTAATTTATCAAAAGAATTAGGAGGAAGAAATCGAATGACGCGGGTGATGCGTCAAGCTTCTTTATGTGCCCAACCACCAACTTATGTTCCGTGCAAAGTAATTGCGAAATACGATTATATTGCCACATATGGGAAAGATCTAAATTTTCAAAAAGGAGATGAGATGGTGTGTTTGTCTTCAAGTGATAATAGATGGCTATTGGTTCAACATAATACTTATGGGGTTGGTTATGTCCCATTATCTTATGTTCAATGTGAAAAATCTTTGTACCACGAAGAAATAAAGAAATATGGAATAGTTTTATATGACTATGAAGGAGATACTCGTTTCCATTTAAAAGCCGAAGTTGGGGATATAGTATTTGTAAGTAATGTAATTGGATCTTGGGCAATCGTAAGTGTTAATGACAAAGAGTACGTTTTTCCAGCATCATATCTTCATGTATTTGAAAAAGAAGGGGAAATGAAAATAAGTGAGCCGATGGCCGTTGTATTAGCTAAATTTGAAGCAGAAAGTAGTAATGAATTAAGTGTGGATAGAAATGAATTTGTTATTGTGTTATATAGAGAAAAGAATGGATGGAGTTTAGTTAAACAAGGAGATAAAATTGGATATGTTCCCAGTGGTTATTTGGAGGAAATTGAAGAAGGGGAGGCGTACGCAATGATTGTTAAAACAAATGAAGTTAAAAAAAAATTAAAAAGGGTGAAATAAAAGAAGAAACAAAAGAAGAAGAAAAAACAAAAGAGGGTGATGAAATTGAAATAGAAAATATTGAAGAAGAGACCAATGAAGATATTATTCAAACCAAAGTGGGAGATATTTGGAAAGTGTGCAGTATTAAAAAAGAAACATCAACTTTAAAAAGGGCATTACTTAAAATAATAATAAATAATTCTGATATTGAAATAAGAAGGATGGAAAAACCTTTGAAAAGTGAATTTGAAGAAGGAAAGAAAAGGATTGAAGAAAATACAAAAATCATTGAAAACCAATTGAAAATAAAAGATGAAATGGAACGTGAAAAAAGAATTGCAGAAGAAGAAAGAAAGGCTGAAGAAATAAATCAAAAAAGAAAAGAAGAAGAAAAGAAATTCTTTAGACAAACACTTCAAACAAAAAAGAAGAGACAAACCAAGAAAATTACTGGGTTTAGGCCTGGTGGTTTTGTTAGACCAAAACAGTTAGTTGATACAAGCCAATTAGAATTAACTAAATCCCTTTACGAGGAAAGCCTTTCTTCTATTGTTCAATCCTGTCCTGATGTGGGAAGTACCCAACAAAACAAAAAAGAAGAGCCAACTTTGTCATCCGAAGAAAAACAAATAAAACAAATGTTGAATGATTCAAATGTTAACGTTGAAATGGTCCAAGTTGCTTTGAAGAAATTGGTTGAAGAGAATGGGAAATTACAATTGCAGATTGATGAAATTGAAGAGTCCCAAACAAATTTAATGAAGATTATTGGTGTTTTAAAAGAGGAAATAAAAAGAACGAGAGAGAGTTCGGGAGTCCACCGAAGGTTTCTATCAAAAGAAAAAACAGTTGACAATGGCGAATTAAAGAAACAAATTGAGGAATTAAAAAAAGAATTAGAAGATGAAAGAATTAAAAATCAACAAAATACTGAGAAAAAGGAAGATATCATCGTGAGCGCCGAAATTGTCGAGGACAGATATGAAAGTACAAACGAAGAAGCTTTTAAGAAAGAAATTGAAGAATTGAAAATGAAAAATAATGAACTTCAAAAAGTAGTTGTGTCAATGAAAAATGAAAGAGTTCAAAATGAAATTAAAAAAGAAGAACAAACAGAAAGAACAAAAAAAGAAGAAGAAGAAAGAAGTGTTAAATTTTCCATTGAACAACAACAAAAAGATCAAGAAATTATTTCTTTGAAAAATCAAATTGAACAATTGAAACTTCAAATAACCCAAATTGAAGCCGAAAGGAAATTAAATGAAGACGTCGTTACAAAGAAAGATTTGGAGGAATATAAAACAATGATTCAATCAAAAGTGAAACAAGTAAAAGAAGTATTTAATAAGATCCAACAAGAAAATAAAATATTACAACAAAAATCTGCATCGGGACAATTTGAACATTTAAAGAAAGAAACAAATGATAAATTGAATCAATTTAAAGATGAATTACGAATAATGAGCCGAAAATTAACCTTGGTGTCTCAGAAATAAAAGTCATTCACCCTCTTTTATTTTTGGTTTTTAAAATTCTTTTTAAAGTGGAGTGTTTTGATTTATAATGTTTTTAAAAATCAGTCAATTCCTTTGTTTTTCATTCACGTAATTGGTCATATCCTATTTGGTTTTTATCTTTAAGACCTTGTATTTGTTTTTGAACGAAAGATATTACTGCCACAATTAATAAAACGATGATTGTTATAGAATCTACAACAATAACCATCCAAAATATTGGTTGTCCACCTCCAAATTGGCACTCATCACATACATTATTTTCATTTGGAATACAACCACACTCTTCGCTTCTGAGTTGATCAATTTCAAAACAACAACTCTCCTATCCCAATTATTATTTTCACAAAAAAGTCATTCGAGTTTTTCTCCAATCATCACAAACAAATGAAAAAAAACAAACTACTTCTTCCACTGAAATCCTTTGAACTGAATCAATCGTGGACCAATCAACTGTTTCCATTGACCCCGCAATTGCTGTGTATAAGGTTATTGCCGTCAATGCAGCAGAAGTAGAAATGAGAAATATTCCAAACACGAACTCTCTTTTCAGAGGATGAAGAAATCGATATGTTATTATTACAACCAACATTATAGAAACTAATTCAAAAATATGAAATGTTAAAGATAAGTAAAACCCCAACATTTGCGCAAGAAAGAAATAATTTTCTCCATCACTTACCATCAAATCAACAACATCTCCAAATAACGTTGATATTAAAATGATTGTAATAATTGAAACAAGCTAATAAATTAAAAATATTACTTTATTAATATTTCTTTGCTCAAACAAACAAGATAAACTGAAGTGATTAACATTATTTTGATGCCCATCGATTTAAATGGTTTTTTTAGAGAAAATATGAGTTTGTTTTATAAAAAGAAGAAGTAAAAAGAGATACAAAACGTTCGGATTAATTCTTTTTGGTTTTCAATGAGAAACAATTTTCTTTTTTTGTGTAAATTTTTTTGAAAGTCAACTGGAACTTTTCCTTTTACAAAAACCATTCATCTCGTTTCTTTTTTAAGTTCATTATAAATTGATTGGTTGTTTATTATTAACTCCGGTAAGGACAGAATTGTTCTCTTTCTTTTTTTTATCATTTTCCACGTATTTGAGGTTACTCCCAAACATCAAAACGAACAAATTCATCCGATCCATCATAAACACTTTCCTCTTTTTTGGGTTTATCTTATTCTTTTTCATGCGGTTTTTCTCTAAATTATATGTCAAATATTTCATTGTTTAAATAAAAATGGTAATCAAATGTTAATTTCTTCATAACTAATGGATTAACTGTTGGACTTGTTCCTTAGTTTTTTCATAAATTAAATATTCCCCAATGTCCACTAAATTACCGCAGGCATCAATTAATTCATTCATTTGTTCGATCTTCTTTTCTTTCTTTAATCGACAAATTGCTTTTTTAGACGTTTCTTTTGGTTGTAAAATATTAATGATTCTGAGGTAAATCTCATTCTTGTTATTTTCTACTTTTTGACACCTTTCTTCTTCTTTTAAAAACTGTTCTATTTCTTTCTGTTTTATTTGTTGTATCTTTTTTTCTTTAACCCCTCCTTTCTTTTCATTTTCAATCATTTCAATCCATCCATCTTCTTCTTCTTCACGTTTAAATTTAACGTAATTCCCTTCGTCATCGAATTTTCCCTCATTTCTTTCATCATCCAAATTAAATGGCTCATAATTTTCAAATTCATCGTCTTCAAAATTTTCTTTTCTTTCTTCCCCTTCAAAATCATCATCACTAAAATCAATTTCATTTTCTTTTCTCTTTAACTTATCTTCCGCTTCTTCTTCAACTTTTTTTTTTATTTTATGAACCATATGAAACTTTTTCCTTTGATATTCATCAAATTCTTCTTGCAATTCTTCATTTACGTTTGTGGCGTTCGACATTTGTTTCTGTTCAGTAAAAAAGAATCAAAAAGTGAAATTTATGTTATCAAAAACTGTTTTTTGAAATTGCTAAAAATAAAACATGATTTTTTGAAATATAAGATTGAAAACTTCAATAACAGAAATAAAAACTAGAAATAATCACTGATTAATTACCAAATACCACAATGTTGTTTTATGGCAAAGTTATATCAAAAGATAAACAAGTTCAATTGACACAAGTTGA
>NWBR01000260.1:0-20582 GCA_002914575.1 Entamoeba moshkovskii
TAATAAAATTATAATTTTTTTTGGTAAAAATAAACGAGCCAGACTTTTTTCTTCGAGCCGGACTTTTTTCCACATACTCTAAACAAAAATTTAGACATAATGGCCGATGGGCAAGGGGCTTGCACTGAAGGTTATACAAAGCAACAACAAAGCGAAAAAAATAAAAATGAAATTCGAATCTAAAAAAAGTTCTAAAATAATTCAAATGAAAATTCAGCTGTTGTTCTTCATTGTTGCCCTTGCTTTGGCCAATGGACCTAAAGTTACTAATCGGGTCTATTTCGATGTAATTATTGGTGATGAAGAAAAACCAAGTAGAATTATAATGGACCTTTTTGGTAAGACAGTGCCAATCACTGTTGAAAATTTCCGAGCCCTTTGTACTGGGGAAAAGGGAATGGGAAAATCTGGAAAACCACTCCATTACAAAGGATCCATATTCCACAGAGTTATTCCTGGTTTCATGATTCAAGGTGGTGACTTCACCAATTTCGATGGGACCGGAGGCGAGTCAATTTATGGCACTAAGTTTGCTGATGAAAACTTCAAGTTAAGACACACTAAGAAGGGTATTCTCTCAATGGCTAATGCTGGAAAAGATACCAATGGCTCCCAATTCTTCATTACTCTTATTCCAACAAACTGGTTGGATGGAAGACACGTTGTTTTCGGAGAAGTTTCAGAGGGACTTGACGTTGTCGACCGAATTGCCGCCGTTGGATCTCAAAGCGGAAAAACATCCAAAAAAATAACTATCGTGGATTCTGGCGAATTACCAATGGAAAACTAAAGAATTAATTTCTTTTTGAATATTTTATTGTCCAACCACTCAGCCTTGTGGTTGTCGGAAATGTCTCAAAACGACGAGAACCAAAATACATTTAAAACAATAAAAAAAGAATTTTTGCAAAAAGGATCTTAAAATTAAAGAATCCAAAAAAAATATGAATAGGGGGAGTACAAAAAGTAAAAAATTTACCGCGGCGTTTTGCGGTAATTCAGCTGTTGGTAAAACTGCCTTATTCACAAGAATCACAAAAGGAATATGTTTGTATTATTCTTTTCTATCCTTTTTATTATTAACAACTTAAAGTTGATGAACATTCCCAACCAAGTATCAGTGCTGATGTGGTAACTAAACAAGTTCATGTTGATGGGCAAGTCCATGTGGTGGCATTATGGGACACTGCAGGACAAGAAAAATTTAGATCAACAACTAAGTCTTATCTGAGAGGGTTACATGGCGTATTTTTCTGTTTTGATGTCACCAAAAAAGAATCGTTTAATTGCATTGAATTATGGATTCAGGAATACGAACAAGCCCAATCATTGAAGGATGTTGCCGCTCGTTATTTAATTGGGTGCAAAAAGGATTTGGGAGGAAAAAGAGAAATTACTACGGCCGAGGCTGAATCTTTTGCTAAGTCTAAGTCGTTGACCTATCTTGAATGTTCTTCCAAAACTGGCGAAGGAGTTGACAATTTGCTTTCTAACGTAATAAAAACCTTCAAGCAAAAGAATCCAACACTAGCCACTATTGGCATAACAAAACCAACGTCTGGTGGATTATCTGAATCATCAGAAACAATTGCCACCGCGGCCCCAATTCCAAAAAAAGAAGAAGAACCAATTGCTTTGGCAAAACCAGAACAACCATCATCAGAACCACAAGAATCAGGGGGATGTTGTTAATTGAATTATTTTTTAATTTTGTTTAATTCCGAGGAAAAAGTTGGATGGTTATTGGTGATTGATAATTAAAAGATCACAAAAACCAAAAAAGGGGATACATCATTAAATAGAGAAAATATAAAAAGAAAAAACTAGAAATAAAAAAATAGATATTTTGAGATGGCCAACTCAATGAGAGCAAGAAGAGTTGCTTTTGAAATAAAAAATATATTGAATAATGCCCCGAAAGGAATCACTGCTTCGATTGATGAGAAAAATACTGATTATTGGAAAGCTGTTATTGATGGGCCACCTGATTCTCCATATGAAGGAGGAAAATTTGCGTTGGATATTTTTTTGCCACAGGAATTCCCATATTCACCTCCTGTTATAAAGTTTTCAACAAAAGTTTATCATCCAAATATTTCATTTTTTGGTAAAATTTGTCTGGACACTCTAAAACCAACTGGATGGGTCTGTGCAATGCAAATAACTGCTGTTTTACAAACAATTCAACAACTTCTCGCACATCCAAACCTTGAGGATCCACTTAATCTCGAAGTTAATAATTTGTGGTTGTCTGACCCTCAACAAGCCAAACGAAATGCCAAAGAATATACTCAAAGATATGCCCATGCCTACTAATAATTGAAGTATTTGGTTTCTTTACTTATTTTTCAAGTTGAGTTGTTGGAATGTTAGAACAAACCCTAAAACACATGCATGAAATTTTTTCATTGAAACTAAAAAATTTGGAAACTTAAAGTTAATTGTCACAATGAATGAGTCACTAAGGCAGCGACAGTGGGTCCAAAATAATACGACTGATATTATCGGGTGGACTACTACAATTGTTGGGAATTACCAACAACCATTACATGTCCCCCGTATTGTTGATTTAACCCAATATGAAACTATTGGAGAAAAACTTGAAGCTCTCAAACGGAATATTGACGAACTTATCACTTCGGCTAATTCACTCATTGAACATTCATCACAACGAATTTTCAATGAAAATAGAAATGAGGCATTTGAAAATGAAATTAAGAAATTAATAAATCAGTACAACACAATAATAAGAACACAATTTAACCAAATAAATAACACGCAATGTGAACTTGTTCAAAAAAAAATTCAGAACAATATTTTAAGGATGAAAACAAAAGTTGAAGACGAAGTAAAACAATATTCAGCAGTCATTTCCCCAATTGAAAAATTAGTTAAAATTTCCAACGCAGACGCAACAATGAAAGTTGTTGAAGAATTTAATAATACGTATGCATTATGGAAACCAATGACAGAAAAAGTTGCATTCAGTTACACTGAAAGGTATGGTGTTTTAGATGATTCTCAAAAAGCGTTATCTCAAGCATTGGATGGTTGGGAAAAAGAAATATCAATGAGGGGTCATTTAATACAGGCCGTCCACACTGGATCTGAAAAAAGGATAACAGGAATATTTGAGGGCCATGAAGAACAAATTTTGCATTTGAAATTTGACATTGGGTTATTACTCAGACTTGTATTGTGTTTGTCAAGATCTTTAAATTATGACGGAGAACGAAGGGTTTGTTATGTTCGAATTAATGCCAAGAAATTTATTAATGTTTCAGATGGTTATAATAGAAAAATGTTTAAATAAAATCATAAGGGACCAAAGTGAAATAGATAGTGTTGCAGTGCAAGTGTTCAATGCCACACAACACCAAATTAGAGAAAATATAATCAAATTTAATTTAAAAGAAAAGGACAAAGTTATAACCATTTTTAATACTTTAAGTGAATTAATTCGTTCGACACCTTTGAAAGAAAGACCAAAACATATTGATGGGTTTTGGGTTGAGGTTAATCATATCCCAATCAATGCAAGAATGGATATAGTCATTGGTTTGTTTAAAAGAATTGGAATGGTTATGAATGAGGTCAGAGTCGTTGATGGAAAATGTCGAATTCAATATAAAAATTTGGATGATGCTTTAAATGCTTGTAAATTGGATAACAGACCAATAAAAAATACTTCTTCAATTTTATCTGTACGTCTATTACAATAATTCATTATTTCTATACCATCGTCAATCCATTGATTAAAAAACATCAGATTTATTATTCCACAATTTGTAATACCCAGTTCAATGCGATTTTGACTCTTTCTATGTCTGGGCGTTGTTTTTTGTCATCATTACAACACGGTTTAATAATTTCTTTAAGTTTTTCATTCAATTCGTCAATTGGTAATCCTTCATGTCTGTTGGCCAAACAAACATTAAAATATGAGCGATAATGGGATGATGGATACAATTCTTCCCATTTAAAACACTCTGCCATTGTTTTTCCGAACGAATAAATATCGCTCTTCTCATCCCCATTTTCATTTTTAATAACTTCTGGAGATAAATATCGATAGTCCGCTCGTGTTTTTTGTCCAATAGCAACGCAACCATTGATACTTTCTCCAATCAGCCTTGTTAGTTTGCTTAAAGCCAGTTTGGAGCAAATGGACTCAAAAGGATTCAAAGAAAATACAAATATATTATTTGGGTTAATATCACAGTGAACACATTTTTTAAGATGCAAATATTTGATTGCATTTGAGATATCAAGCATTATTTTAATTCTTGATCGAAGTGAAACATCCCTTTTGTCAATTTCTTGAATTAATTCTTTTAAACTTCCAATTGCACCACTTTCAAACACAAAAGACATGTTGAGTGTTTGTGGGTTAATAAAAAAGTAGTGCAAACAAAGAAAGTTTTTTGCATGACTCAATTCTGACAACTTTCTCATATTTTTTTCAATACCAACTTGCTCAAAATCAACTTTATTATCATCAATTACCATTAACAACCTCATTTCTTTATGTATAATAAATTTATAATTCCATTGGGGGTTGGGTTGTTTTTTTTCATAAATAATATTAGCAGGTTCAATAATCAGGCCACCATCACAGACATATTTCAAACCATATTGAATGGCATATTTTTTTTCTTTTTCTATTACAATATAAACTGCCTCTTCATTTGAATACGTTTCAGCTTTTATTGGAATTACGATAACACCAAGCTCTTTTATTTCATTTCGTTGAATTTCCCCTTTCTCTGGAAAAACTTTAATAATACAATGCCCTTGATTATTTCCGATGATTGTTTCAAACGATACGGTTTTACTTGAACTATTGCCAACATGAATTTTGGTGTCATATTTTTTTAAAATAGCCAGCCTTTTTAAATGGACTTGTATTTTCGAAGTCGAAACTGTCCCATCATCAAAAAATTCAACACCACTATTTTCTAATGAACTTTGGGACTGAGACATCTCCAATTTCAAAAGATTATATTTAGATTCAGTTCTTCTTTGTTGTGAGTCATCGCAGTGTTACAAATATTTCAATTTTTTTTTGTTTCAAAGCAAACCAAAACAAAATAAATATTAAATTGCTCTTTGATTTTATTTGTGGTTGTGGGGCATTTTCGAAAGTAAGAATTTGGGTTAAACCATAAAAAACCCATAAGTGGATGGCGAAACAAGTTTGGTGGGTTGCTCTGAAACGGTTAATTTTTTTTCTTGGTCGGAAACATTAACAAAATCTATGGAAATAAAGGGTTGAGTTTCATGAATACATTCGATTAGATCATCATTGGGAATTGGTGATTCTTGAAATAAACCTAAATCGGAAATGTTTTCAAACTCAAATTTAAGGGGGGTTTCTCTTTTTAAATTGTTTGCTTCGAAAATTTGTGTAAATTTCAAATTTATTTTTTTTCCCGCATTACTTATTTTATTTGAATCACAAATACCCATTTCATTCCCATTAATTGATTGAATTCTCTTCATTTTTATGACACGAATCGGGTCCCGTGTATTTTTGAAAGTTATATTATATCCAATTTTTTCTAATAGTCCACTTAAAAAGTTGTTTGTTAAGGAAACGATGTTTCTTTTGCGATATTTAATTTCTTCATCAGAAAGAGTATTCTTTAATTCTGATCCATTTGAGTTTTTGATTTTATCTGCGATTAACGACTCAAAATCAAAAGTTTCATTGCCAATATGAATTTCTTTGATACGAAAAAAAAGTATTGTTAAACACTTATCCGCAGACCCTTTGCTTTTTCTTGGTTTTAATAAAACAAATTTTATTCCATGTCTCATAAGTAACCCAATAGAAAATAGTTCTTGTTCTCCCTCATATGATGTTGAAGCTCTTTTTGCTTGTGTAACTTTTTGCTTCAAACAACTTGTGTCTTTACGACCACGCATTATGAACTACAAAAATCAAGAACTTTTAAATGTGGTTTAAAATTTGGAAACACGATTTGTATAACAAAAAAAAAACATTTTTAAAAGAAAGGACATTGGGAAAGCAAAAAAGAAAACTAATTGATATACTAAAAGGTCAACGATTTAATCAAGTTTTTGGAATCCAATTTCAACAGCCTTTTCTCTGAAACATCTTCTGCATAAATCAAGTCCATATTTTCTGATAAGACCCTTGCGAGCACCACATTTTCTGCAAGTTCTTGATCCTTTTCCGTAATTTCTTGGGTGGGCGTTATAAATTGAGTAGCTTCCCATTGACTTGACCTTTAATTTTATTTTTACAGTTGTTTTCCCAGTACCAACCCTTTTTATCATATTTTTAATAAATTTTTCTATTTTTTAACTATACATATTTTATCATTTTAAAAAGTAACACAAAGCACAATTTACACAACACTTTATAAAATAACTGACGTACTCACTCAACAAAAAGATGGCATTGGTTTCATCCAAAAAACAATCATTTAAAATATCGGAGATTGTTAGTAATAATGTGGCGTAAACTGCCGACATATAATATCATTATAATAGCTTTCTATTTTTTGTGTAAATGGTTGGTTATCACGATATAATTCATTTGTAAATTTTATAGTGAAATCTCTTGCAATATGTTTAAATTCTTCTTTTGTTGCGATAGTTCTATTGTCATAGAATTGCTGTAATCGATCTACAACAAATTTCGATACCGTTGTTTTCAATTTTGTATAATCCATGGGTGGTTCTCTTGATCTTTCTTGTTCATTTCTTCTTCCGGCATACAATCCAACCAATGGGTCATATGCCCCATCACCCTCAAGATATCCATGTGTTTTTTCAAATTTAAATGAAACACCAGCGCTTTGGTGTTCTTGACTTCTTTTTAATTCAAATTCTCGATTATCGCTCATTATCATTGATTGTTGAATTGGAATGGGTTGATTTACCGAGATTACACTATTAGGTATTTGTTGGTTTGGGAGTTGTAAATATGGTTGGGTTGTATTTTCTAAGGGTTGAATTGTAATATTACTAAAAGTATTTTGTGGGTTGCTTTGAATATAGTTTTGTGGAACAGAAGGTAATATGGGAGGAACTACATTTTGGGCGAGATGGGGAGTTTCTAAAGGTTCTTGTTTAATCAAATGTTGTTGATATAAGGTAGTATCAGAAAGAGGAATTTGGTCATCAGTTTTAATGTTTGAAGGTTCATCAGTTTTTATTTTTTTAGCAGATTTTTTCATGTGAACAATGTCATCACTTTCATCGCTCTCTTTTTTTTCATTCATTTTTTTTTGATGAGACGCTTTTATTTTTTCTTTTCTTTCGCGGGGTTTTCTTGGGGATGGCTTTGTTGTTTCATCTTCATCATCCGATTCTTCTCGAATTAAATTACGACGTACTATCTTTTTCTTTGTTTTTCTTTCTTTGTTTTCTTTCTTAACGTCAACATCCCTTTCAGCTTCTTGTTTTTGATGTTCGAGATTTGTTCTTCTGCGAGTGTTACGAGTTGTAGTTTGTTCTTCGATGATTTCAACCTTTTCTTCCTCAGTGACACTCTCACTTGGATTTTCTACAACTTCAGTCTCCGTTTCGCTGCTCATTAATATTTTTTTAAGTTCTCATTTTTATCTTTTTGAATTTTTTTGTCTTTTTGAAAGAAAATTTGATTAAGCAGACGTTTTATTTCTTTTTGGCTTTTGAAAAACAATTTAAACACAATAAAACTTAATTTCACATCAATCAAAGTTCAATTGCAACTCCAAGAGGTTTTTGATGATCAAAAAATTTGCATTTAATTGAAATCGCAAAATCATTTCTAAAATCATTCACAAAGTTTTGAATACACTTCTCTTCATTATTTTTTAGCCAAATAGTAATTCTAGCTTGACTTCTCATTGAGAATGATACCCCATTTACTAAGTCATGTTGATTAAATACTTCTCCAACGCTATAACATAACTAAATTGAAATTAACATTTCTTTCTCTTTGATTGTCTCTAAAATTTAAAACAACAAACTAATTTGCACCAAATACGTTCAACTTCTTCAGTTTGTTCAGGAGTTTTTAAATCAAAAGAAAATACTAGTCTTCCACCATTTTTATTTTCATCATCACTTTGAACTGGCCTTATTTTATCTCTAAAGAAATGTGAATCACTTCCCTTTAACACTGATGTGATATTTGGAAAGTCTTCGTAAAATCCCCAAAAGTTTTCAATTGTGCAAATTGTTTGAATTTGTTCCCCACACATTGTTACACTTGTGGATTTGTCTGAATCTTTTCCGGATTCAAACCAAAAGATCCATGGATTGGAAAGTGCATGTAATTCAGTCATAGGGTTATGTTGATTATTTCTTTTTTTTATTTTTTTTAAATTTTCTTTTAAATTTTTTATTTCTATTTTTGTTTCACTCCTTTTTTTAACTATTTTATATTATATCTTAATGATTGTTTTACTATTTCATGCTGGTTTTTCTTCAAAACCCTGATTTAGGGTTACTATTTTGAGTTTTTTCAACGAAGAAATTGTGGCATTGCTGAAGGCTTTCTTCAAAAAAAAATCTAAAAAAATTTCAAAAAAATCTTACTTCGAAAAGAGAAAAAAAGATTTTTATGGAAGAAAGCATCATTGACGTTTCATTGTTTATAGACTCATTAAATCTGTTTATTGTGTTTGGTTATATTGTTAATCTTTATTTTGTATTTATATTTTAGACCTGAAGAAGAACAATCGTATTTTTCAACAATTTTGGAAGAAGCGTCAACACTCCTTAAAACTTTCGGCAATGAAGACTTGGTTGAAATTTTAAAAATTTGCAAACAAGACTACACTGTTTGTTTTTTAAATTTTAAAACGTGGGCATTATTCATTTGACTGATACTTAGGACTATAAATCATTTCTTGACCAACACATTTTAAAAATGAAAGAAGCAAAAATTAAGAAAGACTTGGCCATGACGGCACTGATAAAAGAACTTATTCAAAACACTCAATCATTTGCTTCAACACTAACAAAATGCAATAATTCTTTAATAACCGAAGAAGTTGGATTATTTCCTGACGACGTTGCCAAATTACGTGACCAAATATTGGTTGATTTGGAAAATGTTGATTAATTGACGAAAATTCAAAGAAAGTGTTTGGTTTAAAACATTTAAATTATAAATGGTCAGATTCCGTTACTTCTTCTGAGTTTTGGACTGTTTTGAAAGCTGAAATTGGTGAATTGTTTTCTTGTTTTCTTTGGAACAAATCATCATCATTTTGATAAGTGTCGATTAATGTTTGTCTATCCCTTAACATTTTCATGGCCTCCTCATATTTTTGATTTTTAAGTAAAATATCAAAATCACTTTTCGCTAAATTCATTTGAATGCTGCAATTTTAAGTTTTTTATTTTTAAGGAAAATTTTGAAGGAAAAAAATTAAAACAAAAACTAGTTGAACAAAAGGAAGTTGACATGAGTGATAGAAAAGGTCAATCCAAATATTATTCACCAGATTTTGATCCTGAAGAACTCGAAAAATTTAATGAAAAATTAAGGAAACAAAGAAAGGGGAATGGTCCCAAATTATTGGATGTAAGAATGATGTTGCCAATGTCAGTTCGTTGTCAAGCATGTGGGGAATATATGTATAAAGGAAAAAAGTTTAATTCAAAGAAAGAAACAGTCGAAGGGGAAACGTATTGTGGAATTAAAATCTATCGGATATACTTTAAATGTACTCGCTGTAAGACTGTATTTACAATAAAAACTGATCCCAAACATTCCGATTACATTTGTGAACGGAACGTTACACGGAATGTTGAGCCAAGGAAACAAGAATTGAAACATATAGAAGAAGAAAAAGAAAAAAGAAAGGAGGAGGATGAAGACATTATTAAAAAATTAGAAAATCAAAGTAAAGACACAATGAAAGAATTACACCAGTTGGAAAGATTAGAAGATATGAAGTCATTGCAAAAAAGAAATGAAAAAATTTCAATTGATGATTTAATTCAAAGAAGGAAACAAAACAGGGTAAGAGAGAAGGAAGAACTTTTTGAAGAACATTTTGAAAACGAAGAAATAGAAAGAGAAATGGACGAATGGAAACGTAATACCAAGAATGGTGTTGTTGAAGAAAAAAAACCAGAAAAGAAAAAAAAATTAAGTTTTTTGTAATCCTAACAATCATGTTTTTCAAATTCCCTTACCATTTGTTCCATTGTTAATCGGTCTTTTGGATTATGTGACCATCCGCTATCAATTAACTTCCAATACCATTCCTCCATTAATGGATGTTTTGGTTTTCTTTTTCCTTCCGCAATGAATGAAGCAATATTCCAAATATATGGGAATTCTTCTTCGGTATAAAGATCGCCCCAGATGAAACTTTCGTACATAACAACTGCAAATGAATATACATCAACTTTTTCATCATATCTCGTTTTATTTAAAATATCAGGAGCCATGTAAACGGGTGTTCCAATTCCTTTGGTGAATGTCATATTGCTTTGGGCAAAGGTAATACTACGAGAAGATCCAAAATCCGTTAATTTAGCAGTTACTAATGATTCTTTATTTAAGTCAAACACTAGAATGTTATCAGTTTTAATATCTCTGTGAATAATGTGGTTGTTATGGAGATACATTAACCCTTTGGAACAATCAAAAAGAAACCTTATTCTCAGGTCAATTGGAAATTCTTCTATTGGTTTATTTCTCACCAGATACCTTAAACTTCCAAATGGGGCAAACTCCATAACAATTGTCAATCGTTTTGGATTAAACACAGCACCATAAAAATAAACAATCTGGGGACATCTAAATTTGTCCAATAATTCCACTTCTTTGTTAAATTCCTCAATATTTTCGCTTATTGGAACGATTTTTAGTTTTTTAACAGCAACAACATTTTTTCGAAATTCTCCTTTGAACACAGTTCCAAAAGAACCTTCGCCAATTTGTTTCTCTTCATGAATTTCATCAGGGTCCAATGAACAATTGAGTTGGGTGTATAGTTTTATTTTAATTGGGATTAAAACATCCTTTTTCCCACTTTTTACAACAACCCCAATTTCATTGGAAATGCAACAGCAAACCAATGGTTTTATTGACACATTAAATACAACAGCTTTCCCAGGCGGTATATCCCCACAATCAGGAACATGGCTAAATAAGCACTTAATATTGTCAATTGGTGTTGCAATATGGATTTCATAAGTCCTAAATTTGCTGTGGTTGCCGACGATCAGCTCAAATTCTGTTTCACTTCCAACTTCTATTTCCTCTTCCGAAGAAAGGGTGGCACAGTTACAACGGATATGTTTATGTTCATAATTTTGGAAAAAGCAAGTTTCGAAAGATTTAATTGGGAGTGGAATCACACCATGGGTTCGATTAAAGTAATGGACAAAGTGAAGATGAATGAAATATAAAACTATTAAACTTGTAATGACGATGGTGAAAATCAAAATGAGAATCGGAATTCCAATAATTAAAAAATAATTTGGGGAAGACAAACAACTTTCACCATCGATGTCTGGTTTAAACATTCCTTGACACTTTGTGCATTTCGAATTAAAACTTTCAATGCAATTTTGAATTGAAGAATAATGAACACATTTTGAATTATCAATAAGGACATATGATTGATTACACTTTAAACAATTATTTTGGTTACATTCCACGCATTGTTCAGAACATTTTTCACATTCGCTATCCCTGTTAATAAAAAATGTTTCATCACACTGAGAACACCCAAATTTGGTTTTTATGGAACAATTTGTCAATTGATCAAATGAAAAACATAATTCATTCTTTAAGTAATATGACTCATTGCAAGAAACACAGTGTTTATCATCAAAACAAGTGACACAATTATCAGGACATTTGATACAATCAAAACCTTCTTTGACATAACCCTCTTTACATTTCAAACAAATTTTAATATGTTCAAGAGAAATAAATGTTTGACATTTTTCAATTAGTTGTTGGGTATTTAAACATGTTCCTTCAAAATAATAATGTGATTTACCACAAACTAAACATTCCATTTCAGAAGGGCCTGAACAATGGGTGCATGAACTATGACAAGGTTCACACGATTTCGTAATAAAATTAAAGAAATAATTATTTTCGCAACGAACACAACCACTTGTAGAAGTTATGGCGCAATGTTCGATAATTTCTTTTTTTGAGTTGGATTTTAATGAATTTAACTTGCAACTTCCATCAGAGAGTAAAAAGTAGTTATCATCACAAACATCACACTTTTTTGTTGATAAATCAAAGTATTTACAATCATTTGTTTTCGAAAAATATTCATAGACACTACCTAAACTGTTATTCACTTGACAATTTTCGGTAATTGTACAAATCCCATTGATATTATTTGAGTTGGTCTCGCATTGCATACATTGTTGTGATTCAAAGTTAAATGTTAGACAACTAAAAGGGGCTTCAAGGCATTTGTTTTGTTTATTTAAATAATACCCATCATCACATTCAATACACTCATCAGAAATTACACTTTTGCAATTATCTATTGTTTCGACACATAAAACAACACCATCGTCATTATGTTTTATAAAACCGTCTTGACATTTATCACAACTAATTCTCGTATCACCCGTTATATGACAATAATCACAATTTGTTGAACATCGTTTACATTGTCCATTCGCGTTATAATAACCAATTTGACACTTATTACACACAGAATTTGAATCATCAAAAGAAATACAATGTGAAATAGTTGAACTAACACAACTACCATTAAACAGATGGAATTCAGGTAAACATTTTGAACACCCAATAGTTCCTTTGGAGTCTAAATAGCATTTCTGACAGTTTGTTGGACACTCAACACAATTTCCTTGGGCATTAGAATTAATACATTCCACACAACCATATTTTTCATCAAAAATAGTGCAGTATGAAAGAAGGTCAAAACGAAGTTTTACACAAACACCATTTTGAACAAAATAACCAATTTCGCACCGAAGGCAATGCCCTAATGAAAAACATTTCAAGCAATGGTATTCACATTTTCTACAAGTCATTCGTTCGCTATAATAACCAAGTCCACATGAATAACATTCATATTGTTTTGAACCAGGGTTGATAAGAGTATATTCCATACAACGACTTGAATATATATTTACATAATTATCAACAACTATACTTATTACTTTTTCTCTTTTTAATCAATCGAAACAATAAAACAAACCAACACATATCTTCAATCTGATAAATGAATTGTAATAAATATAATAACCAGTTTCACATTCTGCACATCCTTGATAACTTGAAGTTGTGGTGATGTATGTTTTGCAATGAGGGATTGAGAAATCAGAAAGAGAAATACATTGCATATTTTCATTAAAATTGACTAATAAATAACCATCTTGGCATTCAAAACACTTATTGGATTGAAAAGTTTCGCAATGGTGAACAAAAGATTTTAGAATACAAGAGTACGCAGGGATTTTGAGAAATCCAGTTGAAATTAGGGTAAAATCGGGTTGACATTGGCTACAATCAGCGTTTGAGCATCCATAACTATAACCAGCTAAATTAATACATTGAACATTAGAATTAGTAGGGTTGTTTTGAGGGATATACCCACTTTGGCATTGACAAGAAAAAGGGGGACCAACACAAGTAGTACAATAATCTTGGCAAATGTCTTCGGCATAAGCTAAATAATCAGATATGGGGTTAACAAAATAAAACAAACAAACATTTACATTTTCCATTAATGGAATCATAATAGTAACCAGAAACACAGCCACTGCATGTGGACTGTTCGGCATATAAACAAAAAGGATCTTTATTTTCACACTGCTGAGTTGTGTGGTTTGGGATTTCATTTTCATTCACACAACTCGAACAATAAACACCATCAGCCAAAGAACATCCTTTGAAAAGGCTTAATGGATAACATTTATAAGTGTTATTTAATGCCATAAAATGATTAACCGAACAGCAAATACATTCACAAGTGTGATAATCATAAAAAATACAATTATCGATTCTGTCACACCAATTCGCTAAATTAAGGTAAGGAAACTTCACAACCCCAAGAAAAAACAAACCAGAACAAAAAGTGTTCAATCCCATAATGACACGACTTTCTTCAAATGAATTCATAATTAACGTATCATTCCCATAACAGCTGTCACAGCCATAACAAGTAGAACAACCATTTTCATTGAACCTATTTTCGTAAAAAGTAGTTTTGCAATTGTACTCAGTCTCACCTTGTTGTTTAATAAATAAATGACTGACCAGAAACAAACAAACTTAAATCACTTCTGACAACTATGCCTTTGGTATAATCAATCCAAGTCACCATTTGACCTTTCGAAAAATAAAAGAAAAACAAAGAAATTACAAGAAGCATTGAATAACACAGAGTGATTTAAAGTTTTAGCCCGCGCTATTTTTTTGAGTGGCATAACAAAAAAAATAACAAATTTTGAGAATTTCTTTTTTGATGATACTATTTTTGTCGCCTTCAAAAACTACAAAAAAAAATAAAAAAAATGAAGAATTTAGAGATTTGGATGGAAGAGGAACGAGAGCAAGTCATTCATGATTTGATTGAAGCATCATTAAATGGCCGCAAACAACAATTAGCAATTGAATTAATGGAGAAGTGTATACTTTGGCCAGATTATTGTGATTTATTATTGAGGTCATTAGAAAATAATCATAATAGGGCAGAAGAAGAAATGATATGTGTATTATTAAAACAAGCAATTAACAAAAATAAAAGTATTAGACATCACGAAACAGTTGAAATCATATTAAATAGATTGGAAGAAATTAAAAAAACTGGCATTTTAGTCATTACTCATTTGTTTTTAATTACTTCAGATGACATTAGAAAACTCATATTTGATTGGATTATTTCGAATCATCAATTAGATAGTAGTATTCAGTTAATTTCAATGATCGTTACTGATTGTTATGCAAGTATTGGCGAAAGATTTGAAAATGAAATAACAATTATTATAAAATTAATTATTCCAAAAATATTAGAAGATAATCCAACAAATACCACCGCTATTGTGAGCACTTTAAAAGAAATTTCCTATTCTCCCCCAAAAGAATTTCCTAATTTATATCTTGATTTATTGAAACTACTCCTTCCAAGGGTGCAAACAAATAATTTTGAATTAAAATTGGCAATTGGAAAATTTATTAGTGAATCCCCTTTTGTTCTATCTCAATCACCAACTGATCTTTTAGAACCAATGTTAAAGGCGTGTAATTCCTTAATCACTGACGAGAATGAAGAAATATTTATTTCTGGTTGTGATTTGTTAGAAGCCTTAATTTCACGTTTTCCTGAAAAAATAGACCCTTTTGCTTTCAAAATATTGTTGCCGAGGATGGTCTTAAATGAAAAAGAAGAAAGTGAATTGTTGGAGGGAAATATTGATGATGAAGAATTGGAAATATCTTCAAGGACTTCCGCAAGTAATTTGTTGCAAGTGGCCATGAATTATTATCCCCAATTAATACTAATAATATCGTCAGTTGTTGTAAATAATGTGCAATCCCCAAATTGGCGAGTTGCCGAAGGTTCGCTTCATATTCTGAGTTGTTTAAAAGAAAATATGAACGAACAAATATTTCAGCAGTTTTATAAGAATATCGCAAGTGTTTTATTAGGCCAACTGAATTGCCCATTGCCCCATCGTTCACCTGCAATTTTGTTTCATAAAAAAATCATTGAAATATTGGGAATGTATTTGCACTATTTCAATCAACAAGAACAAAAGGCAACAATTACCACTTTGTTTAATGTTTTATCTTCCCCAAACGAAATAATATTACTCAGTGGGTTGAACGCATTCACAGATGCTGTATCTGATTCTCCTCAAATATTAGTTCCGTTTGTTCGAGATATCTATCTTGCTTTGGTTCAAAAAATGAATTATTACAATGCCCAATGCTTGAATATGGCCTTGGATTTCCTTCAAGATCTTGTTAATATTACTCCATTTATGACGCCAGCATTACTTCATTTATTAATTGTTCAAACAGTTCAATTAACGCCGCAATATTTAAATGATGACCCAATTATCGAACAACTCTACGTCACAACTACTTTTATAACTCAAAAGACAAGAGATATGAATGTTGAGGATATTATTCCTTTGCTTCAGTCGGTAAGGGAAGTTCTCCAGTTTAATTGGAAAAGGGGAGTGGACGATGGTTCTGTTTCAAGTTGTATTCAAATGTTAGACGTTATTGGGCAAATTACTGGGTGTGGAGTTTTGGTTCATTGTGGAATTTCGGAAGTGATATGTTGGGGGGTAAGTAGAAAAGAAAGAAGAATTCAAGTGGCTTCCTTAATGCTAACTGGGAGGATATTTGATAATGACATTCATTCAATCGACCCACAAGCACTTTCGGTACTTTCCGAAAAGATGATTGGTATTTTAGAAAATGGATTACACGAGGGAGTTGTTTATGCCATGTGGGACTTATATTTATTGATATCAAATTTACAAAATGATATTTCTTTCATATTCAGAAGGGTAATTGATGCAACGATATCTGTTTATAATAAAAATGTTTTAATGAAACCAGCGTTTGTTCTTATAAATAATATTTTCGTTACAACATTAATATTTGTAGTGTTTTAAAAAAGAATATTGTTGTAATATTAACTACAATTGGTGGATTGAATCCTTCCTTAATAGTTCCTTATTTACCAATAATAACAAGCGAAGATCTTTTACCTCACGTTATAACAATCCCAAATGAATCAATCCGGTTTAATGTATTAAGATTGGTTGGGCTTTTAATATGTAGTTCTCCTCAAAACTGTCAAAGGAACATCAATTGTATTTCCCAAGTTTTTCAAAGCGCATTGAAAATGTTTCCTCATCTCAACGATGTTTGGATTAAAATTCAACAATCTTTTATCCACTGATCAATTCAATTATCAAATGTCACAGTTCATATATCAATCAAACTGAATTTTGTTTTTTTGGTGAAAAAATAACACAATTATTTTGTTAAAATGTTTTGTTATTTTCAACATTTTAAAAATCAAAAATTTTTTTGAGAATGAGTTGTTGATTAAAAATCTAGGAACTGAACTAAAAACAATCAGCCACAACAAATGAACACTTTTTCCAATCCATCAGATTATGAGTTAATAGTTAAGTTATTTCCAACTATTAAAAGAAAGATAGAAATGACAATGAATGAATACAGTAACTATTTAGAATGTTTGAACTTTGAAAGGTTTGAGGAAAGGCCAAATGAAAATGAAGATGACGCAATTAAAAGAGCAGAAAGTGTTTATGATAGATTGGATGAAATGATTAAAAGAAATCAAATTGTTTTAAGAAATGGGAAAGAAACAATTGATTTAATTGATGTTATGAGAAATAAAATAGATGATATTGTTAAGAGTTGTCTAACAGATGAATTCCAACTGAAAAATACAAATAATGATTTAATCGACAGAATTATTGGTTTAGAAGAAAGAAAAACAAAGAAAATATTGGAACCATTTCAAAATCAAATTGATTTAATAAAAGAAGGACTAAATAATAAAAAGAGAGAATGGTCAAATCAAAAAATAAACGAAGAAGTGACCAATGTTGTATTTGATATAAAAAAGGAATACATAAATAATCTAAGTTTTGATGAAGTTCGGCAAATAGAAGAATGGACAGGAATGAAAATAGGAAGTATTATATTTGATTCAAATGTTGATAATTGGGGTGTAAATGATTCAGTCTTTTTAAAAAATGTTTGGAATAGAAATAATTTGGTATTTTCAATTGAAGACAATGATGGTAATTTGTTTGGGGGTTTTGTAAGTGCTAAAATTGATAAATGTAATTACTTTATTAATGATCCAAGTTCATTTGTATTTTCCTTACGGTCAAACGAACGATTACCACAAAAAATGAAATTTGATATAATCGATGCAACAAAAGCTATTTGTCTGTGCGATCAGTCGGCCCTATGTTTATTTTCGTTTGGTAATGATATTTTTGTGAGCAAAAAAAGCAATAGCAATCAGGCATTTTGTGATCAATCGTTTTTTCAATACCTTGGTTTTCAACGCGCTCTTTGTGGAAAAACAGGGCGTAAAAACTTATTTGATCCAAAAAGATTCACAGTTTTCCAATTAATTAGAAAAGAATTCGAACCACCACAGTTCTACGAAGCTGAATTTTTTGATGCTTTTGAATAGAGTGCTTGACAACATTTTGGTTTTGGAAACAACAAATTGAGATGAAAAAAAATGTCGAATTGAATTCGTTTAATTTTTCAAAAATCTTTTTTGTTCCACGCCATGAATTATTTTTGTTTCTCTGTTTGTCTTTATGAAAAACAAACATTTCTAATGGCAGTTTTGAAAAAACGTGTTTAATAGAAATTTCCAAGACAAAATATATTTCCAAAGATTTCCAAATATTTATTCAGATCTGTTTATTATTAATTATTGTTAAATCAATGAGTATTTGTAAATCATTTTTAAGTGGATTGAAAACTTGTTTATGGATGGCTTGCGTGAGTGCTACATTGTTTGGACAGGGATTTGTTGGTTTGTTTTTTGTAAATTCTAGAAGGTGAATACACACTTAAAAATAGCATGTTGTTTTGCCAGTTTGATAACCCCTTTTGTTCTTTCAAAATTGAAAGTATCTTTGTCTCTTTCAAATGTTCTTTTTCATGGCGTCCTTCCCTTGCTGGGGTTCTTTATACAACCAATTGTTGGTAACTTATCTGATAGTTGTACTTTTAGATTTGGAAGAAGAAGAATCTTTATTTTTATTGGGGCTGTTTCTATGGTTATTGGTGTTTCTGTTGTTGGAACAAGTGATTTAACTGGGATGTTGTTTGGTGATGAAGGGGATAATCATATTATTGGCACAATAATATGTATTTGTGGTTTCTTTTTTGAGACTGTTGGATTTGCGTTCTTGGATGTTCCAACAAGGGCTTTGCTGAATGATATAGTTCCTGTTAAACAACAACATCTGATTAATTTCATTGCCAATTCCGTTTATACATTTTCATACTTCCTGTTTTACATGATTTCAGCTTCTTGTACTGCCTCGTCCAACTTTTTCATTTCAATGTTTATTTCTGCTTGTGTTGTTTTGATTCTATCCACAACACTAACAATTGTTGTTTCAAAAGAAGAGAGAATAGAAAAAGCTCCTACTGAAGGTAATATCATAATTTCACAATTCATTGAATTATGGAATGGTGTCAGACAGTGTCCAAAAAAGATGTGGATGTTAAATATCATTCAAATTGTCGGTTGTTTTGGAACAAATCCTTTAAATGCGAATTTTGTTGTTTTTTTTGCGCTCAACATCTACAAAGGAAAACAAGATGGAACTGAAGAGGAAATGAGAAGGTACAATGACGGGATGCAGGCATCCCTTTATTGCCTTGCTGTTTATTCCATTGTCCAATCTCTTTGCTCATTGATTCTCCCGTACCCTATAAGAGGAAAAGAAGTTTTGGTCTGGGTTGTTTCTGATCTGGTATTTGGATTCGCCGCAGCCAGTTTGATTGATCTTAGTTATATTGCGTCTATGATGGAAGAACCTGATGCCTTGATACTTGTCTTTTCTTTTTTCATATTCTCAATATTTGGGTTTACGACTGTTGCGGTTGGTTCTGTCCCAAGGGCATTGGTTAAAAAGGTTTCTCCCCCATCAAGAATAGGAACGAATAATGGAATATTGGATGCTTTGATGGTTTTGGCAGGAAGTAGCGGATGTGGAGTTGCTTCATTAATACTTTATTTCAACGATAATCTTGTTTATGTGGTAATATTTTGTGTGGTATTTCTTATTATTGCTGGACTTCTTTCCTTCACTGGATTTTATATTGACAAAGACGATTAATTAATACTTTTTTCAACAAATAAAACTTTTTAACCCAATACAAATTAATGAAAAAAATAGTATTTATTGTTTCCAAATCAAAACTGAAACTCCCAATAAAATGCAACATATTGAAACCCACGCCGATGCACGCTCGCCTAAACGCGCTGCTTTCCATAATAAACCAGGAACACCTTCCCTTTTGTTATCCATAAAACTCCTTATAAATCCAATATTTAAACGAAGGTAAGTACAAGTACAAATAAATAATACAATAACAACCATCATTGATTGAAAATTAAACAAAGCTGTCTAAAATGATAAATAAAAGAGTTTGATTGGATAATATAAAAAGAAATGAATTGGTGAGGATTGCCACAAACCATTTTTTTCTGTTTTTTTTAGATTATTTTATTTCTTTCTAAAATATTGTTGATTCTTAGTTTTTGTATAATTAAATTGTTTTTAATAACAAAAAATTAATTTTCATACCCCCTTTTTCCTTGTTCGACTTCAACCATTTTGCTTGCCGAAGTATTAACACTGAATTCATCGATAATGGTTGTTAAAAACGGGTATTTGGCGAAAATGCTTTGGATTTGTTTTGGATCATAACAACTCTTCCTAACTTCGTGTATTAGCCTCTTAACACAAAATGGAATATCACCCTTTTCGGAATATGGCTTGGCCAATTCCCCGTACGGGCACTGGAATGGAATTTTCATTTCATTAATATCGTTGAG
>NWBR01000260.1:30215-40298 GCA_002914575.1 Entamoeba moshkovskii
TACTACTTTTTAAGAGGCGTCCACGTCATTGCCCCTTTGTGTGAAATCAAAAAACGAAGGGATGAATTGGCAAGATTGTATCTCCTTTTGGCCAATAGACTTTTGTGTCCAACAGAAATTGTTATGAAACACACAAAACTATTGGCCAAAACTTCGAAAAGGTGTTCGTCGGTTCTACTTCTACATTGAATATTTCAAGAAAACTGTTCACAATTTTTTGGGAGAAGAAAGAAAATGAAAAATGAAACAAAAATTCAATTTATTATCAAACCGCACAACAAAAGATTTCATAAAATACATAAAACACCTCAGCTGGAATAGGACTCGTGAACACGAAGGTTTTCAAGAAACGCCTGGTCGTTCATGCTTATTATTGAGTCTTTAAGGTCAAACAAGCGATGGGTCAAATAGTCATTGACCTTAGTGCCTATGGCAGTTATCTGTTCGCTTGAAATACATTCGTCGCCAAAAGAGATTTCCTTAACAGTTTCAACTATTTGAGCACCTTTTGTTCCAGAAGTCCATTTAGAGCCAAACTGACATCCAAATTCAAGCAAAAGGTCAATCATCAAGTGGATTTGTTCTGTGATTCGGTTTGTGTCGTATCTTCTTTTTGCGGTTTTCTCGGAAATACCACAAGCCAAATCAAAAGCATATTTTTCTCTGCAACGGGATTCAACAAATTCCTCGACGCGAATGACATCGTCTCCCCTTCTAAATTCTTTGATTCGGAAGAATTGGCGTGTAACAACAGACCTTTTTGTTGGGATTTGGATTGAAACCTCAAAGTAACGGTTCAACAGGGCGAGAAGAACACTTTGTTGGAAGACTTGGTAGCTTCTTAGTTTGAAGAAAGCTTCGTTAATCTTTTTGTCCTTTCTTTCTTTTCCGGAGTTAATGCACTGCATGATTCAGATGTATTACTGACAATTTGAGTTGGTTTATAAAGGGTCTGCCCCACTTAAGTCATATGTTCGAAAAAAAGTAGTATTTCAAAGAACCCAGAAAATTAGAAGTTTTCGGACTAACATTCAATCATTTTTTTTTGTTTCAACACTTTTTCCATTTTCTCCATCAAAAGCACATGGTTTTTCGTTGCTAATTTATTCGCGAGAGAGCGAGATTGGAATTTTGGTTGAACAGTGTAAATAAATTTCACATCTATTTCCTTCATAACATTGATTCCAAACGCTGGGTGAGGATTCCAGTGCTTTTAATAACTCAGTTTTAGTACTTTTTAAGATAGGTCTAGATTGTGTCTAAATTTAGTCCGTGTTATCCTTGTGCATTTCAATTTTTTTTTGTTTTGGTTTGTCAGAAGTGGCCCTCTTTGAGAAATGGATTCGTGACATAAATAACACAAAAATCACAATAAAGTTATTCGTTTTCACAAAAAGCACCACATGAACCCAATAGCCAAAATTGCATAACGATTTTATTTTGGAAGTTTTGGTGTAAATTTGTTGGGTGCGTTTGTTCTATAAACGGAAGTGTAAAATAAATAAAAAAAGTTTATGCAATCCAATAAATCAAATCAAAGATGATATTTGCGGTAATAACTTATTTAATGGTCTTCAGTGCTTTTGGTGGGGATGATACAATTTGTGTTCCAAATGGGACTAAATCAAGCCAAGGATTTAGCAAAACCAAATGTACAACCCAGTATGACAGACTGCAACTTGAAGTTTTCAAAAACCTGGAATTTGACAGCGGTGAAACCAAGTGGGCGTCAGCAATAATTCATGATGGGGTTAAATTAATAATTTCTAATGGCAAAACACTTACTATTGCTGGAACAATGACTCTACTTGGGAAGTCGGAGGTTATTGGAAGAATTGAAATTGATGAATTGGCTAGTACTGTTGTGAATGTGCCAAGATATTTTGATTACATAAAAACTAATGTAATTACTCTTACTTTAGGGGCAAACGATGTGGCATTTATTGCCTCAAAAGACTCATCAATCCCAAGTTCGTATGTAATTGAAAATTGTGGTTACAGCGATAATAAAGCTAGAGTTGCTTTAAAAGGAAACACAATTAAATGTAAATGTGTATTGTCTTCTTCTGATTTGACCAATATCGAACCTTTCGATTGTTTGGCCTACTTGAATTATCTTTCAGTTATTCAACCAAACAATGAACTCTCGATACCGTCTTCAGTTTTGTTAAAATCAATTGAATTTACGTCTTCTTCGCCTGTGACAATTAGCTCTCCAAACCCAAATAGTATTCTGACCACCAGCACCATGATAGTTCATCCCACTCTTGTAAGTTCAATCCCACTTCAGTCTTCCTCTATAACACTTAAAAGTAGTGGCAATTCCTTTTCTTCATTGACAATTTTGGATTCCATTATAATTGAAACACAAAATTTTTCTTCAATTATGGAGGGTTCAGTTGTGATGAAAGGAAAAACAATTGAATTACCAACAACAACTTCATGTGCAAATTTAATTTCCACTTCTTCACCAAGTAATTTCCCATTGATTGAAAACCAAGACGTCAAAGTCCTTTCTTTAGCTTCAGATCGCCTCATCAGAGTTTGCCCAGTTGGTGCCATTGACACTTCAATTACATGCAATGTGCTTACCCAAACAACTTTTGCGGAATCCTATTGTCCTTGTACTAAAGCAGAAGGGCAGAAATGTATTTTTTCTTTTTCAAACAGTTACACCTCTAATTCTTTCAATTCAGATTCCTATTCTGTTGATTTATTTACGGTTGGAAAGAGTATCGAATTTGTAAATTCGAAAGAAGTAAACATTTCAATAACAACTAAAGTTGACCTAATAGGCGGTATATATCAAGTGTATGGGCAAAATGGTCATTCAATCAATTTTAGTTCCAAAGGGATTACATTCGCAAATGGAATTGGTTTTGCCAAAGATAATGAAAATGTGGTAATCTCAAAGAATGGGTGCAGTGTTGTTGTTTATGATGGAATATATCCTTCTTGTGTTCAATGTGAAAATGGTTATATTAAAAATTCGGAAGGATGGTGTAATTTGCGTATTTTTGTCGATCATTGCACTGACTACAGAATTGATGGTGCGTGTGCTGGATGTGAAAATGGTTTTTATTTGTCAGGAAGTCAGAATTGTACTCAATGCCCTGATAATTGCGAACAATGCAACAATGGGCAATGTGTTTCGTGTAACAGAAATTATATTGTTACCAGCGACGGTAATTGTTCCTTTAAAACTGGGGAATGTGAATATTACAACCATGATAAATGCGAGACGTGCGTCAAGGGTTACTATCGTAACTTAATAAATGGCTTATGCGATAAATGTGAAAGTGGTTGTATTGAATGTAACTCGACACAATGTGAAATTTGTGATATTTCTATTGGCTATATTAAAGTGGATAACCATTGTGTGTTCCTCCAAGATGTAACCGTCATTCAAACACAAATTATCGAATGTGCCGAAAACTCTTTTTTAAAACAAGGAGAATGCATACACTGCTCCACTTTTTCATTGAACTGCAAAAGATGTAATGCTGATGGGTGTGTGGAATGTGAAAGTGATTTTACATTAATAAATGGGAAATGCTACGGTCAACAAGATACTAATTGTGTTGTTTCAAACCACTCACGATGCATGACCTGTCCATTTGGCTATTATTTGTTTGAAAATGGCTGTCATCCCTGTGGGGAAGGGTGTTTGTATTCCTCAAACCACAAGTGCTGGGAATGTAAAGAAGGGTACCACTTAAGTCTTGGTGTTTGTCAACAAAACCAACCTGGCAGTTGTTTAAACTCCACCACTAAAGGATGTTTGAGGTGTGCGAGTGGTCTGTATCAAAATGATCTCAACGAATGTTTGGGTTGTTTAGGTGAATGTAAGGAGTGCGTTGATGGAAATTCATGTACAAGATGTGAAGCGAATGAATATTTAAATAATGGAAAGTGTGGGAATACAAGTGCTGGCTGTTCAGTGAGTCTACCAAACGGAGCAGGGTGTGCCATCTGTTCTCATGGCTATTACAGAAATGGAACAGATTGTGATGAGTGTAATGAAAGTTGTGATGAATGCAATAATTATTACACTTGTCTGACATGCAAAGAAAAGTATTTTTGGGGAAAAGATGGCTTATGTCTTTCTTATTCATTGATAACTCATTGCGAAGAAAACCAAACAACTTTGAATGGATGTGAGGTGTGTGAAGATGGCTTTTATAAGAAACAAGGATTTTGTTTGGCATGCCCAAGCAATTGCCGAACTTGCAGCGATGGATTATGCAATGAGTGTAGTAGTGAATTTGTTTTATCAGAAAATCAAGTCTGTATCCACTATTCATCAATAGTTAATTGTATTGAGTATTCAACAAATGAATGCAAAAAATGTTCTGGTTGGAGAAGGGTGAATGACACAAGAAACGGATGTGAAAAAGAGCTAAAAGTTGGGGCACTAATTGGAATTGGGATAAGTTTATTGATAATTATTTTCATTGTGATATCAGTCATCATTTTGATGGGTTATGTGTTATATTCGAGAATACCGGTGGATGAGAGAAATCCAAACATCAACATATTCAAAATGGAAAAGAGTACAATTAAATTTTCGTGTTTAAATTACACTGGGATTTTTACGAATAAAAAAGAATTGGGATTCGATGACTATGAAAACTTGGCAGTGGGAGTTGAGAGTCAGGATAGAATTTGTGTTGGAAATGGAACAAACGAAACAATTAAACTTCAAATAACAAGCAAAGAAGAAAAGGGATCACAAGGAAAATACTCAATTCGTTCCGAACCAGGCGTTGTTACGCTGAGGAAAGGAAAGGCGTGTGAACTTAATATTTTAATAACCCCCCATTGCACAACAAACATTGAAGCAGTCATAGTCTTGGTTATACTCCACCTCAAATACGGAAAAGAAGAACATTTTTCAATTGCTGTGAATGCAACAACAGAAATAAGTACTTTACTGGACCCCGAAGAACTGATTGAAGAGAAAAAAATCGGAGAAGGGGGGTTTGGAATAGTTTATAAAGGGAATTTTAGAGGAAATACAGTTGCAATCAAGAAATTGAAAACAATTATTATAGATGAGAGTTCAATGACTGAATTTTCGAAAGAAGTGGCAATGTTAGATAAGTTTAGAAGCGAATACATTATTTATTTCTATGGAGCTGTTATGATTCCAGGCAAAATATGCATTGTTACTGAATTTGCCAATTGTGGAAGTTTAGCCAATTTAATAGAAGACTTTGAGCCACCGAAAGAAAAGTTAAGAATCAAAATGATAATGGACGCAGCGAAAGGAATCGAATACCTCCATAATAATGGGATTTTACACCGTGATATCAAACCTGATAATATTTTAGTTGTATCGCTTGACGATAATATTCCAGTTAATGCTAAATTAACTGATTTCGGAACATCGAGAAACATCAATCAAATGATGACAAATATGACTTTTACCAAAGGGATTGGTACTCCAATTTATATGGCTCCTGAGATGCTAAAAAAACAGAAATATAAGTTGACAGCTGATATTTATGCATTTGCAGTTACAATGTACGAGGCCATAGGGTGGTGTAATGCTTATTCAATGGAAGATCCAAGATTCAAATTTGCGTGGAACATTGCGGATTTTGTTATGAACGGGGAGCGTTTGGAGTGTGTTCCAAATATTCCAAGTCCCATATACGCGATAATAACGCAGTGCTGGCGCACAAATCCCAAAGAGAGATTGGTAATAAAAGATGTCATGGAGAAAATTAATTGTTATATGGACGAATTCAATTCAGAAATGGTGGCACTTCCCGATTAAGTCAATATTGTTATTTTTAGTGTTATTAAGTTTTGGATGAGGAATTAAATCAAAATTTTGTGGGAGTTCGAGAATGAATCAAAACAGTTCTTAAGCAGTCAAATTATTCTATTCCAAATTACTTAAACTTCACCTCATTTCTCACAACAAATTTCTACACCTTTTTGTTGTCGCCAAAGGCCTTGGGCGAAACCTACAACAAAATTGGAGCACTATTTAATCTTCTTTCTGAACAAAAACATTTTGTCAAAAAAGAACCAAACACAAATTCGTTAAAACAAACAAAGACAAAAAGTACAAAAAACCAATTCGTTTTTTTTAAGAACTTGTAAAAATATAAGAGTTCGAACGAGTGCCTTATCTAAAAAAAAGAGACAAAACTATTTAAAAAATATGCTTAAATCAATAACACATACCCAACAAAAATTAAATGTTACTTTTACGATCATACAAATAGAAGTTGGACCTAAAAGCGACACCTCTAAACCAATGCTTGTTAAATTATCTAGAAGTGAATTAGAAAGACAAACTCCATTCACTCCAAACCAGTTATTGAATTACTCCATAGATTTTATTGCCACTTTTTATGTCTCCAAAGAAGGTGTAAAAGAAAAAAATTTGACAATGACTCTTCAGATTCGTGGGGACAATAAAAGTCAAAGTCCGATTGTTATTAACTTAGCGGAATATGCCCAACTAAAAGACGTCGAACAAAATTTCACAAGGAGAATTTTGTTTAATGGGGCAATGTATACCGCTAAATGCCAAGTTATAATGTCCTCACTTGGTGCTGGTTATTCTTCATTCCCTTCGAACCCTTCTGTCGTTGCTGAAATATCCCCAAGGCCTCCACAACACCAACCCCCCAGCAAGCCTGCTGTCCAAGCGCCTGTGACTGTTAGTACCGTGAAACCAAAAAAAGAAATTCGTTTGACTCATTCGACAAGTTCATTACCAACACTTGCTGTCACTCCCCAAGTCGAATCACTTGTATCCCCAAGAGCTAACCGAAGAGAAATGCGATCTACCAATTCCACTGCTAATTTAAATGTTACCAGAACTCCTGAAGCAAGAGTTGGGGAAACAAGACTTGGAAGACCAAGTGGTAGAAGTAATTTGGGTAGTTCCCGAACTAAATTAGCTTTTTCATCACCTGGCCAAGACAGTTCAATTTCTAGTCAGACCCACTCCCCAAAATTAGACGAAAATGAAATTAACAGTGAAATGAGTCGGTTATTGAAGGATATTGAATCATTTGAATCTATTGAAATGATGGAGGAAAATATTAAAACGATTGAAATGCCACTGTTAGTTGAAATCATTTGGAACACTGCCAATAGTAACAATTTATTGAATTCTAACATAACTGTTATGTACGAAATTATTCGAATTCTCAAAGACAAATTAACTGATGACTTCATTCAAATGAGGTCTTTGGCATATTTAAACTCGACTTTGTCGTGGATTTGTTTATTGTTAACAAAGTCATTGAGGAATGAAAGAAGTGAAAAGGTTAGCCAATTGCTTGATTATTGTAAAATATGTTTAACTGATAGTTCCACAGTGCTTTTCGATTGTATTAAAAAGATGATATGCAGCACCACTAATTCTTGGTTGGAACAGCAAGAGAACTCTCAAGTATTTATTGATGGCATTGACAAAATAATTATGAATTGCCTTAATGCGAAATTTCAAAAAAGTTATTATGAGAATTTGATTCAAGACTTTATAAAATTGATTAACAGTGAGACGACCCAGTGTATAATAACATCTCCAAAAACAACTGAGGAGACTGGCATTTATTGTCAAATTACTGTGCAACTCATTAATGAATTATTTGAAAAGAGAAAGATCAAGGGCGAATTAACAATTGTTAAAGAATTATCTGCTGTTCTTGTTATTCAAAACAAAGACATTCTATCAACAGATGCGAGTTCAGAGATATGTCCCCACTTAACAAGCTCAGTTCTCATTCAAATATTAAATAGACTCAAAGAAAAAAATCCACAATGTATTTCAGCAAGCACACTGACGCTACTCCAAAGAGAAAGCATGAGCACACAATATTATGATGATACATTGTTGTTGGTAAAAAAAGAGAAGTTAAGCCAAGTGTTTAATCAATCAACAAATGATTCCATCCCTCTTTTAGCGGTCGAAGAACTCAACAAAGTATTTAAAGAAAGAAATTATTTAAAACAAAATGGTTTATTTGATGATAAAAATACTATTTAGATATCATTTCAATTCATTTCTTTTTATTGTTTTTTTTCTTTTTTAAGTTTCTACATAAAACTACAAACAAACCATAAATCAAGTTTAATGAAAAAGTGTTTTTTGTTTGTTCTTTGTGTTTGTTGTCTTCTTGGGATATTTGGTTATTACTCCCTTCGAAACATCTTTAGAGGTGAGTACAACAATTCAACCCCTCAGGAATGCCTACGGTTATATGCTTTAATAAAAGAAGAAGGAAAAAAATATTCAAAATATCCAAAAGAAATTCAAAGTTTCATGGAGAGTTCAATGCATTTTGAAAGCGAAATAAGTTTTAAAAAGGCAATAAAGGGGACTCAAGGGAATTATGATTGGACTTTTAGCATATTCTCAGATAAATCTTCATTTCGAACTGATTTACAACTCATGATCCGATTTTATGTGTTGGGGTGTATGCATTTTAAAGAAGATAATTGAATAATTCGAAGGCCTTACAAAATTAAAAACAAAACTATCACAGGAATGTGCAATTAAGTTCTAAAATATGATTGTGTTTTACTTCGTTGGAACCAATTATGCCATCAAAGTGCTCTTTAAGAACTGATCGCCCATTGGAATAAATAAACTTGTTGCACCAACCAGTTCATTGCTAAGGTATTTACTTAAAATTTCACCTTTTCTAACAATATCCGTTTGAGACAAATAGAAACCATTAGGACCTTGGATAGAAGTGACAGTTTCAATGACTTGTGCGCCATTTTTGCCATCAGTAAGTTTTGAACTAAAAGAAAACCCTTTTTCTCTTAAAATGTCTTGGAGTAGATGAAGCAGCTCGGTAATTCTATTGGTGTCACTTCTTCTTTTGGCAGTTTTTTCAAGAATTCCAGCCTCAATGTCCATTTTATATTTTTCTTTACAACGAGCAATTACAAATTCGTTGATATTCATTACATCTTTCAAAATTTTAATGACATCTACCCTTAACAATTGCAATGAAACAATCGACCTTTTCACTGGGGATCGGACAATTAATTCAAAAAATTGATTCAATATAGCAATGAAAATCGCTTGTTGAAACACTTGGTAATTTCTCATTTTTTGAAATGCGTGTTCGTCTGAACTTCTCTTCTTCTTTTTAATTTGTTTCACTTGACTTTTCAGTTCAACCGATTCATTAAGTGATGAAACCGATTGGGTATCAACAGATTGATGTAAGGTGCTCACCTGAGTATCACAGCACGCTGTAGTAATAAATATATCTTCAGTTTTTAATGACCCATTTGAAATTTTTAATGTACTTGTCATCAGCTTCGTAATAATACAATTTTCAGTTACTTCATTTCATCTCAAAAGTCCTTTTTTGTTTCACTTTTTTTTTTGTTTTTTTTGATTTTTTGAACACAAAATTTGAAAAGACCAAACTTTTTTTATGATTTCATTGGCCATTTCGCTCATGAATTCGTAGGGTTTTGTTATCTTCCCAAAAAAACCTTAAAATACGGGAATTTTGAGAGACTTCGGGCCGACCCTTTTTAGAAAAGTCTATTTATAATTTTTCTTTTGCGGCGCTTCTTGACTTTACCCAAAACTACACGTCCATTTTCTTTTCATTTTCTGGAATGTACTTTTTTCGATTTTTTTTTTAATTTCCTTTAATTTCTTATAAAAATCAAAAGAGAGCCAACAAGGCGTTTCTTTTAAAAAAACTAAAACTTTCCAAACATCACACCCTTGAAAATAAATGGGCTTTGCAAATACATAAAATGTCCATTTAAATTACAATAATCGAAACAATCCCCTTATCTCTCCCCATATCCTTTTTTCGTACAAACTTCCATTTCACTATTAACACTTGGATCAATGCCAACAAAGAATCGCCCGACGATTGGGGAGAGTAAGTGGTAATGATTAAAAAAATAATATAAAATATCTTTTGGTGTTTTCAGCTGTCTCACTTCGTTTGACCCAAACAAGTACCTCAGCATCCGACTTAGGCACAACGGAAAAGTAACCCCTTTGCCCAACAAATGGGTGTTTCCACCAACAAAAACTTCGATCGGAGAATTTATTTCTTCGCAAATTTTAAT
>NWBR01000263.1:0-15536 GCA_002914575.1 Entamoeba moshkovskii
GCCATAAAAACAATGATCTCCAATGAACGATACGGTTGTTGGGATTGTAATAGAAGAAAGATTGCTACAATCACGAAATGTGTAAGATTTAATTGACTGAAGACTTGAATGAAGAAATACAGTCTCAAGAGATGTGCAATTCGAAAAACACATATAAGGCAAAGAGACAACTAAAGATGGAATTGTAAGAGACAAAAGTTTATTGCAATTTGAAAAAGACGCATCAGAAAATTGTGACAATGATTTTGGGAAATCAATTGTTTTAAGAGAACGGCAATCACAAAAAGATTGATCCCTAATAACTTCAAGTCTTGTGGAAAAAGAAACGTCTGACAACAAAAAACATCCTTTGAAAGAGCCATATTTTATTTCAGTTACGGAATGTGGGATTGAAATTGTTTTTAATTTCTCACATCCATTGAAGCACATATTCTCAATTGTTTTAATTGTTTGTGGCAATTCGATATTCCCAAGTGAACGACAACCATCAAAACAATAATCCCCAATAAAAGTCACATATTTGGATATTTGAACAGATTTTAAATGATAACAATCTCTGAAAGCTTCTCTTTGTATTATTTGAACTCTTGGTGGAATAACTATTTCCTCAATAGAGGACCTCATAAAACATTCACTTCCAATGCAAGTGATTTCATTTGGAATTTTATTTCCATATTTTATTCGATCATATTTTGTATACATAACTCTCATACATTCATTCCCTTTTTCTTTTTGTCTCAGAGACTCAGCATAATCCACCATATACCAAAATCTATATTTCTTAATTTTTCCTTTTCCAAACTTGGCGTCATCCCTCTTGTAAATGAATAATGTTTCAAGATTTGGAAAGAATTTTCTTGTTGTTTTTGTCAAACTTATTGGATTATAATGGAACTTGACCATTGTCTCCTCAAATTTCTTGCAGACCAATGTCCCATTTTTAAAATCACCAATGGTTTTGAAGTAATTTGCCACAATCATAAAAGAATAACTGTCCAATCTCATCAACCAAAATTATTGAATTCTTTTGAGTTTAAAGATTTAAAAAAAGGTTCTTTCTGGTTCCAAAAAAAATATAAAACCTCAAAAACATTTGAGCAATTCAATTTGTCGCTTTATCAACTTTCAACTTTTCACAATTTGTTGCATTTATCCTGCAACCCACTAATTCTGATTTATTAAGGGATTCCAATGAGGGGTTATCATCCAAAGACAATGATTTTAATTGGAATGGCAATTTTAATTCTTTAACCTTTGAACAGTTAATAAATTGGGCTTCAATCAAATTTTTAAATCCCTTCAAGTCTTGAATGGAATCAACTGACTCAATATCAACAAGGTTCAAACGTATTAAACTTGGAGATAATTTAAGGACTGTAAGTTCTGGCAACATTTCAATATCCAATTGTTCTAATTGACTCATTTGGGATAAGTCGATTGCCTTTAACACATCACAATCCTTCAAATTAACAATTTTAACAACCTTTGGTAACCTCAATTGTTCAATTTTTTCACAACGATCAATGCTAAAGTTATCAACGAGAGTGGAAGATAAGTCCAAATTTATAATTTTTTGCGATTGTGACAAAGCGAATTCTCTCAAACTTTGGGGGAGTTCAATTTTAGTACCAGAGTATTGTCCCAATTCTAAATTAGTTAATTTAGACAGAGACACTAAGTTTAATGAAGTGACTTTAGAGCAATAAGATATTTTTAATACCACAAGATTCTTTGGGAATAATGGAAGTTGGAGTAATTCACAATCTGCTAAAATTAATTGTGTGCATTTATCTAATGTCTCAAATTGTTGCATATTTTGTAATAAAGGAGCTCTATTAAATCTTAAGTCGACAATCGATTTTGGAAAACGGACATTGTCAAAGTCTGTTTCGATTGGTTCAAAAGAAACGAATTCGAGGTTGGTTAAATGTTCGATTCCAAGTTTTCCATTAACACTAACCTCTTTTCCAACGTGAGCAAAATTTTGTCTCCAATACAAAACCTTAATAGATTCAGGGAGATCAAGAATTCTTTTTTTTCCTGGATGCATCAAATCATCTCCAACTTTTAATTCAGTTAATTTACTGAACTGAGTGAGGTCATATTTCTCTTCAATCTTTTGTTCGACAGTTTTTTCAGATATTTCAAGTGATCTTATCGCCTTCAATTCAACGCATTCATACAACATTTTTGGAACTCTTCCAGTAACCTTTAATTTTTCAACGTGGGTGTCTGGAACTTCAGAAGCAGGAACTGCACGTTCCAAACAAAGATATTGAAGTGCATATTTTTCAATGACTTGGGCAACGCTTGGGGCAATATACTTATTGGCAGGGGCAACAAAGAATTTGCGTTGGACAGAATGGTGAAGATAAACTTCTTCATCAGCAAGGCACTCACACATTTTTTCTGAGAAAGGGTTGATTGCATCAAACTTGAGGAGAATAGAGACATTGTTGTTGACTTTGTTGATTTTTTCAAGGTCAAAAATAAAATCACTTCTTTTTACGACTGTTATGATGACACTAGCCTTTGGGTTGTGATCTTTTAACAAAGCAAGAATACTTGGAAGGTATTCGTCATCTAACATGACATTGTCCAAAGTTATTTTTTCCAAGGACTTGGGGAATAAACCAATAAGGTCATTTAGTTGATAATTTAATACTTTATTGAATGCGATTAAACTGTAATCAACTGAAAGGCGCTTTGTGCTTAAGCCATAGAAATGGGATAAGTCAAGGTCTTCTACACACCTAATAGTTAAATCAACACAGTGTTTCAACAATACTCTGTTTAAAACAGAACACTTTATTAATGAATTGTCTTCATCATCACATACTTCAATGATTGTGGCCGTTGAGAGTCTATAGCGATTAACATATTTGACTAAATGTTTAAATTGGCCATCAAAAAGAATTGCACCACCAAAGATTGAAGGAGATGGGTCATCTAACCTTTGTAATCTCTTTTTTGTAGAAACCAATTGTTGGCATTTCCTAGAGATTTGAAGAAACTTAACAACTTCTTCCGTTTGGTGAATATGATTTAAAATAGTGTCGAGGAATTGAGGCTCAAATTTAATGTTGAACGAGTTAATTCCAAACATAGCGAATGACAATAAAACTGAGTTCTTACTTTGCGTTCACAAAGTTTAAGGGTTTTATTAGGGTTTACTGGTGTGAAAAATTTATAACTTTCTCTTTATTCTTTTGGTATATAAAACAAAAAGCAATGGAACGAAAAAATAAACTTATTCATATCCTCCGTTGTCGTCTTCGATAACTTCTTCTGGCAAAACAGTTTCTTCTTCAAGAGAATTGAAGACGAGTTGAAGTTTTTTGAAACAATCTTTGAATCGAGGACGCTTTTCGGCTGTATTGAAACAACTTGTTATGAGACCCCACACCTTATCTCCATCACTTCCTTTTTCGTCAAGGATATCTGGCTTTTCCAAACGTAAACCATTAATAACAGCAGAAAGAGCTTCTTTGGCGCTGACAATACTGGAGTATGGAAGTTTTCCCTTGGTCAATATTTCCCAAAATGCAACACCATATGACCAAACATCACATTTTGTGTTGAATTGAAGATAGGTAGAAGAATTAGGATCTCCAGCCTCTGGGGCAGTCCAACGTTTAGGGAATATGGTTGATTTGGTTGTATAATTACCATCGCTGGTTTGACGTGACAATCCTAAATCAGCTATTTTAACAATATAACCACCTTTGCCATCGTGAATGTATAACAAATTTCTCAACGCAAGATCTCTATGAACAATCTTTAAAGATTCAAGATATGCCATTCCTGAGGCACAATCAAGTGCCATCTTAATTTGTTTTTTGAAAGTAATATTTGCACGTTCATTCTTTGGATTACTTGCCTCCATTAATTTATCCAATGAGCCTTCAGCCAAGTCGAGAATCATAAAAATCTTTTGATGGTCCCGATAAAGACCATACATTGTTATTAAGTTTGGATGTTTCATCATTTGAGTCACTGAGGCTTCTTTTTCCAATTCCAACAATTTTTCAGGTTTGTCCAATGCCCCATCAATTGCTTTCATTGCGACTGGGGTTGTTCCAAGCCACATTCCTCTGTGGACTGCTCCAAATGATCCTTTTCCAAGGTATTCCCCAATTTCGCAATCAGTTAAGTATTCATAAGTTCCCCGCAACTGTTTACCACTTGAAGAATTATCTTCTCTAGCGATAGCGGAAGAAAGTTGAATGGCATAACCCTTTTTAATGCCAGACTTAATGAGTAAAGCAGTCGAAGAATTATGAAGTGTATTATAATCGGTAATGTTTGAACTAATAAGTTGTTGGATAAGATGAGTTAACTTATTCCTTGATAAAAATTCATATAATTCTTCATTGACAACGATCTTTTGTTGAGGAACACTCAATTTTTCTTCTTCAACCACTTTACTTAAATCTTCCCATTTCATATTTTTGTCATCAATGCTACAAATAATCATTGGTTTAGTGCTTTTTTCACCTCCAATAACAATAAAGAATGATCCTCCATTTTTAAAAGAAAAAGGTAAAAGGGTGTTGCCCCAAGTCTTTTGTTCAATCAATGGGTCTTTTATTACTTCTTTTATCATTTTTTCACTTCCCATTCCATGTACATCATAGTAATAAATATCATTCATTGGTTCCTCTCCTTTATTTCCATACATTGAAATTGCAAAATCTTCATTTTTGAAATAACCAAAGTGAAGTTCATTTTTTGGACAATCAAAATTACTACATTCAAACCATCTTTGAGTATCTACGTTGAAACGACTTATTTTCAGAGATTCTCCTTTGGTTGTATAACCACCGATGACGTACATATTTCCACCATTTGTAATAAAACAACCATGTTTTTCTCTGTATAAATCTTCATCTCTCCCACTTAAATTATGGGCGGTTGAAGTCGCAATATCGAATTTAATAAAGTCCTTAGAAAACACTTCAACATCAATATTTTTCTTAGAATTAGTTCTTCCTCCATAAATATATAAAGCACCTTTATAAAGAACAGTTGAATGAAAATATTTGGGAGGGAGTGATCCGGAAACGATATTTAATGCTTCGATGGTATGGGTGTCTGTGTCAATAACGTCGATACCTTTCATTAAATCCTCATACTGTAATCCACCGACCAAATAAATTTTTTTATCATAATAAGTGGAAGTGTGATAACTTCTTTCGAATTGTTGTTTTGATTTAGACTTTAATTCAACTTTTTTCCATTTCAATGTTTCGAAATCAAAAATAAATAAATATTTGTTGTATGCCTTCTTTGTGTGATCCCATCCTCCATAAACATACATTTTACAATCTCCATAACATAAACTATGTCCATATATCCCAATTGGTGGTGAATTTGGGTCATTTGGAGCTTCTAATACTGTTTTAATTTCGGGCATTGTTTTTAGGTTGAATAACCATTTAAAGTTCGATTTTGTAGTCTCATGGTTTTGGAAATGTTTCTTAATTTCCCATGAAAATAGACGAAAAGAAGGCCAACAACGAAAATTTTTCTGACTCCGCACAAATTTTCGTAAGAAGTAAAATACATTTTTTTTGTTTTGTGGGTTTTGTGTAAAAAATTATTGTTGTCCCAAGAAAAGAGGGATAAGAAGTTCAAACTTAAAAATAAAGAATTTTGGCAAAACAACCTTAAAGTAATCTTGAAAAAAAAATAATGATATCAGTCGTTTTAAAGAATGGCGGAAACCATAAAAAAAATTGTCGAAATCCCAAATGAAGCTAATAATGACCATCCCGAATTTAAGGCAATTTCCCCAAAATTATGTTCGGGAAATGGTTATATCTATCTTCAAGGGGGATCTTTAAGAAAAATCCAACCAGACCAATACGTAGAAAACCTTTGGCAATTTGATTTATCAAGTTTAATGTGGAAGAAATTAGGAGATTTAAATAGTTATAAACTTGGACGTGAAAACCATACTCTCCTTTTTGATGATGATATTTTATATGTTATTGGAGGTAGTAATAAAAATAACACAAATGGAATTGCTGGAATTGATAAAATTGATGTTAATACATTAGAAGTTACACATTTCGATTCGCCTGCACTTTCCGCAAGAGTTTTTCATTCATCAGTATTGAAAAATAATAAAATTTATATAATTGGAGGATTGGTCCCAGTTGAAGGTAAAATAAAGGGTGTTCCATGTGACGATTTTATTATGTTTGTAATTAATAAAACAAAATATAAATGAAATTAACAATAACAGATATGATATCAAAACAAATGACATAAAATCTGAAAAATTACCATTTGGCCCAATTGCCCAACACACATCATTTATTGATGATAATGGGTTAATTTACGTGATTGGAGGGAAAGGTGACAGTAATCCTCAGAGTAAAAACATTTATATATATGATATTTATAAATCAACATGGGAAACAGTCCCATCTCCCGTTGATTCTGATTTATTGAACTTACAATCAGTCTTTGTTGAGAGTAAAAAAATTGCTATTTTAGCAGGGGGGAGAATTAAAAATTATCAACGAAATAATCGAATTTATGTGTTCGATACAAAATTGAGAACACTTACAACTGATAACAATGGAATTGATTTCATTGCTCCTGACTGTGGAATTACTTCCCTAAAAGATACAATTTTTGCTTTTGGTTCATTTGACAAAAACATTAGTATTTTAAGTTTTGATGAATTCTTTTCAATCAACTCGCTTGTTAATAGTTCAAATAGAGTAATTGTCAATGGGGTGTCTTGTGTTTCGATCGAGGTTGGAGAAAAACCAAGGTTAGACGAAAAAGTAAAAAAGACTATTGAAATCGCAAAGTGTGATTATGATGAAATTACTCGTATTTTGTTAGAAAATGGATATAACACTGATGAAATGTTCCAACAACTTGATTCCGCGACTTGTGAGGAACTTAACATTAGTCCACTTGTTGCTTCGGATATATTTTCTAAAAGAGCTGAAATTTACGATGAGAATGCCAAATATGGTGAGTCTGCCCTAAAGAACTTTACCTATGTTACTGATTGCGAAATTGGGGAGAAGCTTGGAAACGGTGCGTTTGGAATTGTGTGTAAGGGAATGTGGCTTGGAACAACCCCAGTCGCAATGAAAGCAATTGATGGGGCATTGGACAAACCTGAAAAATTGCAAGAAATTATTAAGGAAGCATATGTTACCCAAATGATGAAACATCCAAATGTTATAACAATGTATGGTCTCTATAAAGATGATACCAGTTTATACATGGTAATTGATTTAGCTGAAGGATGTTTGCTTGATTATCTCAAAAATCAAGACAATAAATATCCAGAATCAAAGAAATTAGTGTTCAAGGATTTCGTTCGATGTGCAATGGATGTGGCATCGGGAATGGCCTACTTAGAATCACAAAAAATTGTTCACAGAGATCTTGCCCTCAGGAATGTTCTGTACATCCACGACAAAATGGGAATTCGGGCAAAAGTTGCCGATTTGGGATTATCCCGTAAATCAGAAACTGGTGAATACATTGCAAAAACAACTGCGAACACAATGCCCTTCAGGTGGACTGCCCCGGAAGCTGCTTCACATTTAATATTCAATGTCAAAAGTGATGTTTGGGCGTACAGCGTCACTCTTTGGGAATTGTTTACTCGTGGAAAATTGCCATATTCGTCACTAAATCCAAAGGACGTTATTCCAGCCGTTAATTCAGGAACTCGTTTGGAGAAACCCGACTTTTTAAAACACCCAATTGCAGCTAAACCAAAACAAGAAGACTCAAATCCAGGAAATGAATATGATGATGGAGGGGCCCAAGAAGATGATGGGTATGGTAACATTGAAGAAAGTGTTAAAACAGATGAAAAGGAAGATGAAATTGGAAATGAAATTTGGGGAATGATGAGTAAATGTTGGGAAATAGAACCATCAAAACGACCTTCATTTAAGGAAATATTCAAAATCCTTGAGAGGCTCATACAAAAAATACCAGACGAAAGAATGGAAGAAGAGGTAGAGGAGGTAGAAGAAGAAAATAATGGATATGAGTGAGAGGCAAAATTGATTTTTTCAAACAAAGAAAACTCGAATTACTTTTTTTTCAAAGTTTGGGAAGAAACCAAAAAATGAGAGTATGAGTCATAAAAGGTAGTAGGGTTTGCCCTTTCATAATTTTCGAAATGAACTTTTTAAGAATCAGAATTTCTAATGGAGGACGAAAACAACAATAAATCCACTGAACCACAAGTTGAAGATAAAAAACAACTTCCCAATCCTTTATCTAAAAAATCTATGAAAAAAAGAAAGAAGTTGTTGAAAGAACAAACACAAGGAATTTGTTTAAATTTTATGAGAACGGGAAAGTGTGAAAGAGAAAATTGTAAGTATTCACATGACTTAAACGATTATATTTCAAAAAGAACAAATGTTCTCGAAGGTGAATGCCCTTTATTTAAAGAATATGGTTTTTGCCCAAGTGGATACACCTGTGAGTGGTTCAAATCACACGTCAACGAAGAAAATCAATTAATTGTAAATGAAGAAAAAATGAAAGAACATCCATATGCCGAGCCATTGAATGTTCAAAAACCAGAAATGCTTCATTTATTAAGGACTGAAAAATATGAATTTAAAATTCCAAGTGAATTTGGTGTTCCAGAAAAGAAAACTATTGACTTAAAAGGAAAACTAATATTACCATCACTTTGTACTTTTGGTAATTTGCCATTTAGAAAAGTTGTTAAGAAATTTGGGTGTGATGTCACAATGACTGAAATGGTAATGGCCGATGCCCTGGTCCAAGGAAGAACCAGTGAGTGGGCTTTGATTAAAAGAGACCCATCCGAGGATATCTTCGGAATTCAATTATGTGTGGGTAATGCAATGTTGGCGGCAAAAGCGACTCAAATATTAAATTCCGTTAGTTGTGATTTTTACGAATTAAATTGTGCGTGCCCCATCGATTTGGTTTACAAAAAGGGGATGGGTGCTCAGTTGGTTGAAAGACCAAAGAAAGTTGAACTTTTGATTCATGCGATGAGAAGCGTCACTGACAGGCCAGTTGCGCTTAAGGTGAGAACAGGAAAAAGCAGCCCAACAATTCAAGATACCTTATTACCTTATTGCGCAAATTATGGGGCGGCAATGGTCAGCATTCATGGAAGAACCAGAGATCAACGATACACTAAATTGGCCGATTGGGATTTCATTCACAGCGCATCTTCAATTGTAGAATGCCCACTCATAGGTATTGGAGATATTTATGGATTCAAGGATTATGAAAAGGCAATGGCGTGTGGGGTTGACTCAGTCGCAATTGCCAGAGGTGCTTTAATGAAACCATGGATATTCACTGAGATAAAAGAAAAGAGGGATTGGGATATTTCTTCGTCCGAACGTCTTGACATTTTAAGGCAGTACGCTTTGGATGGGTTGGCTCATTGGGGAAGTGACGCACAAGGAATAAGCACAACAAGGGAATTTTTATGTCATCACCTCACCTTTATGTCAAGATACGTCCCAGTTCACTGTGTTGTTGAAACAGAGCAAGAAATTTCCATAAAAATTCGTAACGACAGAAATATGTGTTATAGGGATGATATGGAAAAGTTATTAACTTCCGATAGGGCGGAAGACTACGTCAAGATAACAGAAATGTTCTTAGGACCTGCCCCAAAAGAATTTGTATTTGTCCCAAAACATCAGTCCTATGCCAAGATGTGAAATGAATTTTTTTGTTATTATTTCATTTTATGTTATTAAAACAAATATTTTGAGAAAACCAAAAACGTGCACAACGGTATAGAAAAATTGATAGTAAAAGGTAGTAAAGTCAGGGGTAAAATATTTTTAAAAACTTGAAATTCCGAAAATAAAAACATAAAGTAAAAATAGAGAGGGTCACAGTTAATAAGAAGATTTTGTTTTACAAAGTTAAAAGAAAAATGGTTTGTTTTAAAATAAAAAAGAAAACGAAGAAAAAAAAATCAGAAAAAAAATAAAAATAGAAAAGGAACTCTAAAGACATTAAAAATGGGTTGTGGGCAAAGTAAAGATAATAGCATCGATAAACATATCGTTGAAATGGCTAAAAGTAAGCCAATCACCATTATGCTTCTTGGAAGTGGGGAAAGTGGTAAATCTACTGTTGCAAAACAATTAAAAATTTTATTTGGAGGCGGGTTCACTGAACAGGAAAGGGCTTCTCATAAATCGTCTGTTTGCAGTAATGTTGTTACTTGCATGAGAACATTAATTGAACAATCGGCCATTCTTAATCATCCAATGAAATATCAACCAAAAAGCAGAGAATTCACAACTGAAGATCCTGTTACTTTACCATTTTCCAGCGATTTAGTTGGTGATGTTGAAGCACTTTGGGCAGACGAGGGTATTCAAGCTACGTTTGAGGAATCTTCCAAATTCCAACTCCCGGACTGTGCTAAATATCTGTTCGAAAACATTAAAAGAATTGCAATGGAGGATTATATCCCAACTGAAGAAGATTTGATCCATAACAGAACAAAAACAACTGGAATTCACGAATACGATTTTGTTGTTAAGGATATCCCATTCCATCTCATTGATGTTGGAGGACAACGTTCCGAACGTAAGAAATGGGTGTCATTCTTCAGTGATGTTGATTGTGCCATATTTGTTACTTCACTCGCAGAATATGATATGAAACTCTATGAAGATGGAGATACTTCTCGTCTAACTGAATCAATTGCAGTGTTTAAAGATATTATGACAAATGAATTTTTGAAGGGAGCAGTCAAATTAATCTTCTTGAATAAAATGGATTTGTTTGAAGAAAAACTTGCCAAAGTCCCCTTGAAAATAATTTTTCCCGAATATAGTGGTGGGGATAATGCTGTTATGGGCGCCCAATACATCCAACAGTTGTTCACTGGCAAATTACAAACCGAAGAAATGAATATTTCAGGAGCGGATGGAAATGCCAATATTGAAGGTGCTGTAAATGAAAAAGTATATACAAACCCAACAAATGCGACTGATGGATCAAATATTAAAAGAGTATTTATGTTGGCTGTTGATGTCATAATGAAGAATATGGCCGCAAATGGCAAGATGAGACCAACAAAGTAAAACCAATAAATGTTTTGTTGTTTTTTTTATTTGGTTTGAAATGTTGTTTGAAAAAGTGATTCCAAAAGAAAATCAATTAATTTTTATCGACTTGTTTGGTTGTCATATGTTCTGGTGAGGCAAGTCATAACTGCTTTACTTTTGCATGTATTCTGTATTTTGAAGTCCGAAGGTCCATAACTCAATGGGCGTGTACGTGGGAGTTTGCAAGTGTCTGCATCAAAAACAAAATTAACAGCAGTTAATGGGGAAGCCATCGAGTTGTAAACGTGAGTTATTATTCCTTGTCTTTGAGAAGCATTTGAATATGTTGTTTCGGAATGTTTAACAATGGAGTGAATAGTTCCTGTTACAAACGTAATTAATCCTTCGGCACTCAATACGACATAATCACTTCCGATGATGTCTTCATTAAAAACGGCAAATCTTCCATCAGGGAGTGGTTCAATGACAATGAATTGTCTGCCTTTGACGATTAAATCCATGGCCCATTGTTGAGTTGTCTCAGAACAATTTCCCCATAATATTATGACATCAGACAAACTCCATAATTTTTGTTGAGTTTCTAATTTCTTTATTCTCGAATTTGGACAGAAAATAATTTGTTCCGTTGGAGTGGATACCATTGGCAAAGCAACGATGTCTTGTTGAAGATTCATAATAGATTCTGGGAATAGATTATAAGAACCATCAGACACTTTAACAATCCACCCAAGTCTTTGGACAAACCATTCGAATTCTTTGGTATTTTCGATAATTTGTTCATCCTTAACGTTGACCAACGAAACGATGTATTGTGGTCTTGTGGCAACTCTGTCCAATTGCACTAATGTCTTGGAAATGAAGTCTTGTGAAAATGGAACTTGTTTCAATGTAGTAGCATTTGGGAACACATTCAATGCACAACATAATTTGGCAACAGTATATGTGGACAAAGGAGTTGGGAATGTTGTGGTGTTTATATCAATCATTGGTATGTCCTCATTTGGGTCAACTGACAATAATTCAGCTTTAACTGATTTAAGGGAATCAATTAAACGTTTGGCTTTTTCTGAATAAGTTCTGACATCGGCAATTTTTGCAATTGCCTCACATCCCTTGAATTTATAATTACCACCTGAGCTGGCTTCAAATGAAATTGGTTTACCAGTCACTTGTGATTGTTGTGGGACGTCGGGTAAGGGAATAGGCGGGATTAATTGAACTCCACAAACGGTTTGGCTGTAAGATGTTCTTATAATCATTAACATTGGTAATTCTGGTTGTAAGAAGAATGCAGGAAGATCTATCAATGTAACCAATGAGTTTTCACTTGAAACAAAGATGGAATGGTATTGAAGTAATTCGGGTGCGCTAATTCCAATTGATAATTCACAAATAGGCGAATGACTGTAAAGAATAGTATTAACCTTATTGATATTAATATTTTTGTTGAACATTGTAATACTGTCGGATACATCGCGAGATGCTTCGCTGGATAAAATGTTCAAACGATCAATTACTTTTGAATAATTTCCAAATGAAACTGTGGGTACATAACCAATTAGTCCAAAGATGTATCTTAGTAAAAGATTCATATCAATAACAAATGGTCCAACCTTAGCAATTTGGAAATTAACTTCGTTGATCAAATTGCAATAACATTTCATTAAGGTATCGGCTAATGTCACTAAATATCGGTTATTCTTTAAATTCAAAGATGCGGCGGTTTGATATATTTTACAGAATGAACTTCCAATAAGGGGAATTCGAACAAGGGTAGTTGAGTTGGTCCACTGAGAGAATTGTCTACTAAGGAGAGAGAACAAAAGTTCGGTGAATGGAATTGACTTGGTTTCGCATAAATATATTCTGGAAACTTCAAACAAATCAATAACTAACTGCAAATCATTTTCATCTCTCAACTGTTTGGCCAAAATTTCTTCAACAACATTTACCATATGAGTGTAGTCTTTGAAAATTTGGTTGGTAATAACTGGAAGTGGTCTTGAAGCATAAAAAGTCATTCTTGGGATAATTCGAGCTAATATTTGATATAAGTTTGCCCTTAAGAAAGGTTGTGGGTTAACTTTAATAATGACTTCATGAATGTATCTAATATAATGAGGATATAACATCTCAACACCAGGAAGTGGTAAATCAAGAATTAAAGGATACGAGAGAACAGTAACAGAAACGGGGTTTGGATTGTCTAAAATACTTATTAAACCAGCATACAAATCGGAAATATATTCATCTTTAAAAGTAGTTCTGTTGGCAAAATTAACAAATAACTTTAAAATAGTGTCACAAGCCATATTGACAGTGTCATCATACTTCTCTCTGTTAATAACCATTGTTTGGAACAAGAAGTCACCATAAACTTTAAGAACAATGTTACCATCACATACTTCGGGTGGATAATCATAAAATGTTTCAATAAGTAATTTAGTAGCATGGGTGGCATGTAATGATATTTTTTGTGACTTGGTGATGCAATTTCCAAGGAATCGAGAGAATCTTATAAATGAATAATTGACAAATTTGGTAGACAAATTCATAACAAATTTATCTATCAAATGTTCGTTGTGCCATGGAAGCCATTGTAATTCAAATTCAACTGTTTCCAAACGTTTTCCCAAATTATTAAGAACGGTATCAGTCAATGATTGTTGGAGACAATACCACTGTGAAATTGTTTCAACTTCATTTGACCAAAAAGAATAGTCTTTCCAAATTACTTCCCAAAGATCCATGTTCATCTCTTCCGAGAGCATCCAACTCTCATGCAACAAAAAGAGTGATAACTCGAATTCTGCGTGAAATTCAGTTGTATTATCGGGTAACTTTAAATGTTCAAAAAACTTTTTAGTAATGCCAATCAAGACTCTGACGAGAGTGTCATTAACTTCAGGACTAAATGAATCATGAAAAGAAGAATAAATTTGTCTTATAAATAATAATATTTGGACAGAAAGAGAGTTTCTCATATCTTCTTGTTCCATCATAGTTGTTGGTTCATTTTCGAAGAATTGAGACATTTGTTTAATAATAGTAATAAAAAAAGAATTTAAATTCTCATCAACAGGATTTGGACGTGATTCTTTTTCATTAACCCAATTTTTATAAATATCTAATCCTCTTTGAGTTAAAATTGCATGTGACAATGGAAGTGAAAAACTTGAACCAATTAGTTCATAAAAGAAATTTAAATGTGGGACAGCTTTTATCATTGCCTTAGAATTTTCTTTATTATCAAGTAATTCCCTAAAAGTGGTGGTAAGAATTTCTGCCTTAGCCTGAAGTGGTAATAACTGAAGAATGTTGGAGTTTGGAGAATGAGTTAATAAACCAGTTTGTGCGAGGATTTCTAAAAACATGTTTTCAATTTTTTTTGGAGATCCTTTTTTTTATTTTTTTAAAGATCTTTAGAAAATTCTCAGAGAATTATTTGAATAACATTATTTCAGGTAAAAAAATGTTATTTTTGTCTGTACTCAGTTTTTACTATAATTATAGTTACATTTGTTACAAATTATAAAAAAATAAAGAAATAATAAAACCTAAAAGAAAGAACTTGAAAAAGGGTAAACATCTGTGTCGATGGCTGTTTCCAAGACTACTAATCCACGTGTTTTAAAATACAGAGCTGCAAATAAAGCTCGTAAAGAAGCTAAAATCGCCAAGGCTGCCAACAAGAAACCAGCCAAAGAAATTAAAGAAAAAGAAATTGCACCAGTAACTCGTGAATTGACTATTCATTTACACACTCACCTTCATAAAGAATCATTCAAGAAGAGAGCACCAAAAGCAATTAAAATCATCAGATTCATCGCTATGAAAACTATGAAAACACCAGCCGTTAAATTTGACATGGGTTTGAATCAATTCATTTGGAGTCAAGGTATTAGATCAGTTGCCGACAGAGTCAGAGTTAGAATGGCCAGACTTCCAGTTGAAGGAGAAGAAGGAAAATTCTATACCCTCGTATCTTACGTCCCAGTTGCCAGTTTCAAGGGACTCCTCACAAAAACCGTAGAAGAAGCTGAAAATTAAATTTGATTTCTGGTGGATGTTAAGTAAACTTTTTACGGTTGTATTTTTCTTTTGCGTTTTTAATAACATTTTAATGCCAAACGAAAGGGTTTTGATTATAATAAAAATAATAATAAAATCTTATTCATTTTTTGTGATGACGTGGTTGTGGATATATAAACAATCTCAAAAAGATTTTAATTATCCTTGCGCTAGGGCAATATTCTTTTAAGGACTGAAAAGGAAAAGGAATGATTGCTAGTTTAAAACTAAATCCAAGCGCCGAAAAACAGTGACTTGCTGTTTTTCAATTTTTGTACTAGATCTTTACAGGGAATTCTCTTAGAATTTCCCTACTTAACATTTTTTTACTTTTATATTTTAATTTATTATTATTCTTTTTAGTTATACTTTCAATTTAAC
>NWBR01000265.1:0-11464 GCA_002914575.1 Entamoeba moshkovskii
GGGACAATGACATCTGTTTCAATTCTAGTTTGATAAGTATTAACACCTTCATCAATTTGCTGGAAGGTAGAAATGATGGAATCAATATTTGATTTTGTTGTTGGACTGCTGTTGATGACTGTGTCACTTAGTGAAGTTAAAACTTCGACTTGCATCAAATTAGTGGCGTGGATTGTAGGAGACAATTTTTTAATGACTGACATGATGTTTTTAAATTTCTTATGGGATTCAGTTAACTTATTCTTCGAATACAAAACATCACTGTCGAGAGTTTTTTGACCAGCACCAACGTGAGTTTTGATTTGGTAAAACTTTCTACTAAAAGAGTCAGTAATTCCGCTCATAGACGACAATTGAATAAAATATCAGATCTGCCAAAGGGATGAAGAAAAAACAAAGAGAAACCCGAAAAGAAATTGTAAACTTTATCGAATTCCTTTTGATTTTGGCTAAAGTAAAAATACATCACCTTACAAAAACCTAAAAAAAAGTGATTTTTGTGAAAAATTGATTTAATCCAAAACAAAATAACAATTTTTTACTTCAATAAAAATTACGTTTTTGTTTTAATTGTTAGACATTTGGTAAAGAAAAACACCACCCAACGCAACTAAAACACATATTATCCAAAATACAATTCCCAAATTTGGTAATGCCCCTTTTTTACGATTTGAGTTGATATAATCCTCTACTTTCTTATGATTCTCTTGTATTTCTGCTAATTTTTCAACAGCATCTCTTGAGCCCAATGCCGCTGCTTTTTCTAAATACTTTATTGCTTCTTCTTCATCAGCCTCAACTCCCTCACCATTTAATAACATCTCCGCAACAAATAATTGTGCTTTTAAATTGGAACTATCAGCGGCAGTTTTATAAGTTTTAAAAGCTAATTCTTTGTTACCCCCCTTTAAATAACATTCCCCCAATGACATTATCGAATTCTTATATCCTTTCTCAACAGCTTTTTCAAACCATTTTGTGGCTTCTCCCAAATCTGTTAATGTTCCCAATCCATTTAAATAACATAACGCTATGCCATTCATCCCTTTTACATTTCCTTGTTGTGCTGCCTTTAATAACCATTCAAACCCCAAATTTGCTGCTCTTTTTACTCCGTCAGCAGAAAAATAACATGTTGATACAGTTAATTGAGCTTCGGAATATCCTTTGGCAGCAGCTTTCAACATCCATTTAAACCCTTTGGAAGAATCCTTTGGAATTCCTTTCCCATTCAAATAACATTCCCCCACTTTGAATTGGGCGATAGTATTTTCTTGTTCTGCCGATAAATTCAACCATTTAAAAGCTTCATCGTATTGTTTTAAAGAATCAGACAAATAAATTCCCAATAAAAGTTGAGAATTACTTTCTCCAGTAGCGGCTTTTTCTCTAAGTAAACTCAACTTTTTATCGGTTTGCTAAAAGAAAGAAATAAGTAAACAGAACATATTTTGAAAGAAAAATAAAAAACGACAAAGGAATGAAACCAAACCATCTTTTCTTTATTTATTTTAAGTTGACTTTTTTTTTAAAGAATAGTATTTCTAAACTACCTTTTTATTGTTTCTTTTATTATTCATTTTCTTATAGAAACACTATCCGCAAGGGCTCCTCTATTACACACAATCGACATGTAGTTTTTTGTATCGCTTCCATTAGTCGTATACATCGACAAAATACATTTGTGTTCAAAATGATATTCTCTTCTTTTCGTTCGGGTGGGAGTGAGTCAAAATTAATTCCTTTGAGCAAACTGAATTCTAAATAGATGTCTTTGGCCAAAAAACATGGATATCCATCATATGTTTCAATGCCTGGATTATTTATTTTTCGCGCTGTAAGTGTAAACACCATCGTATAATTGACAATAAAGTCATGCACAGAAGGGTCATCCAAAATATCTCTCATTCTAATTGAAATATTTCCATCAATATCCAATTTATAAGGGATATTTGGTGTTAAACTATCATTTTTTTGGCTACCTTGATTTTCTGGACTTGAAGATAAGTCACTGGAAGCCAATTCGTCAACAATGCAATTAGCTTTTGCTTCCACAACAACATTTTCTTCAGAGGATTTTCTCTTTGTTGTTTCTTTTTTTATTTTCTTTTTAGTAACAACTTCTTTTGCTGCTCTTAGAACTTTTGAGGAGGCCTTTTCTTTTTTTGTTTTAATTGGGCCTTTTTCTTTTTTTTGAACTCCCATTTTCTCTTCGAGCACTTCACATTTCAACTTGGCAATTTCAATCTCACTTTCTAATTTTGTTGACTCAACCAATACCCTTTGATAATCATTGGTTTTTTCCTTTATTGCTTTTTGATAAAACACTATCAGATCATCTAATTCTTCGGATTCTCTTCTTATTCTTTCGTTTTGTTGTTTCAATAGTTCAATTTCCCTTTCGACAACTTTGTGTTGGACATACTCCTCGACGTCAATGGTCATTTCGCGCAAATCCATTAATTAATTACGATTTGGTTCTTTTTTATTTTAAAGTTTTATGACTTAAGATTTTTTGCACTTGCTTCTTCAAAAAATTCAAAAGAGGAAACATAAGAAATTAAATAACACATTTTCCTTTTTTTGTTATTTTCGAAGTTTAGAAGAACGTGGCGCTTCGTAAAAAATAATTGAGTTTTAATTTTAATTGAGGAATTCTGAAGTATTTAAAAATAGAATTGATGAACTAAGATATTAGAATGAAAATTGAAAGATTGGAAGAGGTACTTCGCTATGTCTCCAATTATTCTGACCTTTTCAACCTTATGAGGGTTTGTAAAAGAATGCAGCAAGCCATTCTCCTTCAAAAAGTGTTTGATGCCAGTCATTTTTCATTCAATAATTTAAACATTTTTAATAATTGCTTGTCTGTAAAAGAAATAACTTTGAATACAGACCAATTATTAGAAATTTCACAAAAATCGTTTAAATTATCAAGTACCCCAAAACTGAAATTAACAGAATTAAATGTTGATTCTTCCTTTTTTTCAAAAGAAATGAAAGAACAGATAAAGGAAATAACAATAGTAACACCTTGTTGTGTAATTGAAGAATTAACCAACATTGAAAAGTTAAAGATAATAATAAATTCTGTGGAATGGATTCAAAATTTAAATCAAGTATTAAAGCTACGCCATTTGAAGAAAGTATGTTTTTGTATCAGTAATTGTGGGCTAAAAAGAAATCAAATAAAGGATATGTTGGAAATTGCCTCAAGAATTGAAGAAACTATTCATACAACCATCATTTCATTGAATAACCCCAATTTTGTTGAAGAAGAAATAATGGCGTCACTTCTTTTTAAAAGAGCTTTTTTTATGACAAATAATACTGACACATTATTGAATTATAAAATGACAAATATTGTTCCTTTATGTCTAAAACAAGCCAAACTCCAAGACAATTATAAAGAATTGATTAGTATTTGTAATAAACAAAATTTAATGGAATTAGAGGTGTCTTTCCCTGAAATTTTTGATGGAAGTATTGAGGAATTAACATCATTGTCCTCATTGACAATAACAGAGTCAATGGCAATGAATCGAGTTACGGTCCCATTGGAATTAAAAAGTCTACATTTAAATACTTTTAATTGTGTTGTTTCAAATTACAAATTGTTGAAACTAACTTCCCTTGAAATATTAATCAATAAAAATGAACCACCAAGGAAAACACCACTTTGCAATGGCCTAAAGAAATTAACAACCACATTACTTCTGAGCATATTTCAAAATTATCCAGTAACATTAACTTCTATTTCATTGGTTAAGAGTCATTCAATTATCACACCAGACTACTTAACAAAATTCAATTTAAAAGAATTAGCAATTTCACACTGTTATTGCAATTCACCTGAATCCTTTACTCACCTCACTACATTGACTTGTCTCTCGATTGATCATCTCATGTTTCCATGTTCTCCAAGAAAAGAAGTATTTGAAACAAAATATACAAGGGCTGAATGTTATCCAACGCTCCCAATAGGTCTAATAGATTTAACAATTCAGGATATGTCGGCTATTCCCGATCGTTATTTTGACAAAATTAAAACATTACAACACCTTCGAACAAACAAAGTACGGGGTATTCTCCCAATGTTTGATTTGCCAACATCATTAACTGGATTATCGATAATAAAATGTAAAACAGAATCAACCCTTGTATTATATCATTTGCCGCAACTAAAAACAGTAGAGTTAATATACACAGTGGGAATAAAGAGTCTATTTATTTCCAAACAAATGAAGAATTGGTGTAATATTGATTATGATCCACCATTGGAGGACATAAAAATATTCTTAATATAAATGTTCACCAATCACGTAAATTACAATAAATAGTTTGTTTATTCGAACTTAAATGTTTTTATTTGCCAATTTTGAAGGCTGAGTTTCTGGAAACAAATTTACTTGTCGTTTTCCAATTGACTTGTTCCCCGGGCGGATAAGTTATGAAATCATTGCAAATAAGTTTTATTATTTTTCCATATTCAACCCATTCGGCCAAGTCCTCATTGCTCATGTCAATATTTAAATTCACACCTCTTATAATGCAATTATCTTCCATACCAATAAATTATTTTGAAAAAAAATGAGTTGTTTAAATGGTCATTACCTTTTCATTTTAATTGGAGGCATAAAGACAACAAATCCCGAAAATCAAAAACCAGTACTTAGGCAACAAAAAAATCCATGCAATTTATTTAGTTTGTTTTCCTTTGTATTGCTTGGCTGGGTTCTTCTTGGCGCAAACTTTACCGAAATGTTTAAGGGCTTCTCTGACGTTTCTCTTTCCTCTGATAAGGAGGGTCTTTCTTCCAGTTGGGGCCTTAAGGGCAAGTTCATCGAATCTGATGCATTTTCCACCAGCCTTAGTAATGGCGGCTTCAGCAGTTTTGGTGAATTTAAGGGCGCAAACATTCATTTTTGGAACTGGATATCTGCTGTCAAGGGTAACGGTGTTGACGCAAACAGCAGTTTCTTCTTTGTGATTTTTCATAAGATTGGCCAATTTGCTGGTTGAGACGATTGGTCTGTTGACACGACTTAAGCAAAGTCTGTGTAAAATGGTTTTGGCGAATTTGGATTGAGTTCTTCTGGCAAGGAATGAATATAATCTTACAAGAAGTTTCATATAAGCGTTGTTACCACGAGCGGTCTTTGAAACGTGTTTACGAACGTGATGTCTGTCAAGATCAATGGCCATCGCTGTGTTTGCACTATTCACAGTTCGTGAGGGTTTTTTTTCTTTCTTTTCTTTTGATTCTTATTGTTAATAGAAACTAATAATTTTACTATTAAAAAATTGTTTTTGATAAAAAATATTTTAGAGTAAAAATCCTTTAATTAAGGGAAAAAACAATAATTAACAAAAAAATGAAAAAGAGTGGAAATGTCAAAAACAATTATTTGACAAAAATAAAAGAATAACAAAAATTGATGGAGGAAAAAAGGAATGAAACTTGAAAGAGGAAATTTTGGAACTGTTTAAAAACATCATGAGTCGTGTGTTCATTCGTAAAGCTGAACGTTGCGATTTGAAAAGAGTAAAAGAATTGCATGATGATTTACTATGTGTCAAATATGGACATTATTTTTTTGAACAATTGCTTTCTACTCATGGATATACATTGCTTGTTGCTGTTATCAATGTTCAAATTATCGGGTTTGCGAGTTTTAAAATAGAATGGCATGACCAAAAAGATGAAATAACAACTCACGCTGGGTTATTAACATTAGGTGTCGATAAAAATTATCAAACTCAAGGGATTGGTGGATATTTATTAGAAAAAGGATGTGGTTATATGAAACAATTAGGGGTAAGTTCCATTTATTTACATGCACTAGCCACTAATGTAAATGCTCACACATTTTATAAAAATCATCATTTTATTCATGAAAACACAATCAAAAATTACTATCATTTTGATACCACCTTCCAAGATGCCTTTTTGTTTAGGCGGATATTTGAAAAGAAAGTTCATTCAAGGCTATCGTATTGGTTCGATTCTTTATCCGAATTCTTTGACATGTGTTGTTGTTAAATAAAAAACAAATAAAAAACCAAGTCAATTATTCAACAAACGATATTCACACCAATTAATCAAATCCAACATTCCAAATTTAACTTTTGCTGTCAAAGAGACAATCCCTTTCTTTTTTGTAACAAAACGAAAATATTAAAAATTGAAAAAAAATTTGAAAATTTGAGTTTTTTTTAATAATTCCTTTAATTTAAAAAAAAGAAATAAAACGAAATTAAAATTATCAAAATGACCGAAGTCATTTGGGGAACAACTATTCAATACAAAGAAGTTAAAAAAACAATTCAACAATTTTTTTCTTCTGAGAAATACCATGCGTTGTTGGAATTATCGTTAGAAACACATTTTGTTGATATCTATTTGGCAGATGTTTTGGAATTCGATGCTAATTTACATAAATGCACCATTGAGTATCCCACTCAAATATTACATTTGTATGATGTGGTCGCAAATGAAATGGGGTATGAAGAAGTAGAAGTTAGAGTCTATGGTTTACCACAAGTTAAACGTATTAGAGGTCTTTCCCCAACCGATATAGAAAGATTAGTAAGTGTAAGGGGAATGGTAACAAGAGTTGGTAATATTATTCCTTCAATGAAATCTGGATATTTTAAATGTACTGAATGTAATTATGTTGTTGATTTAGCAGTTGACATAAGAGGAACGTTAACTGTACCTTCGAAATGCCCTCATTGTAAAAAAAATGGAACTTTGCAATTAATTCATACATTATCTTATTATATTGATAAACAAATCATTCGACTTCAAGAATCTCCTGAGGCAATCCCTGCTGGTGAAACTCCTCAAACATTACATTTATTAGCTTTTGATTCTTTGGTTGATTCAGCTAAACCTGGCGATAGAGTTGAGGTAACTGGGGTTTATAGAGCAGATCCAGTTAAAATAGGGGTTTCACAAAGGACAGTAAGAGCAGTATTTCGGTCATACATAGATGTGATTCATGTAAAAAAATATACAAAAGAAAACGAAGTTAATGTTGATTTTGAATCATTAATCAATAACGATTGGTATGGAAAATTAACAAGATCAATAGCGCCTTCAATTACTGAAATGGATGACGTTAAAAGAGGATTATTATGTCAATTATTTGGGGGATCTTCTAAAACTTTACAAGACAATCAAAAATTAAGAGGAGATATTAATATTTTAATGCTTGGTGATCCAGGAACTTCTAAAAGTCAATTATTAACTTTCATGCATAAAGTTGCCCCAAGGGGAATGTATACTTCAGGAAGAGGTTCAAGTGCGGTAGGGTTAACAGCTTTTGTTGGAAAATCGGAAGAAGGAGGAACAGTATTAGAAAGTGGGGCGTTGGTAATGAGTGATAAAGGGTTATGTTGTATTGATGAATTTGATAAAATGACTGATATGACAAGAAGTGTTTTACATGAAGCAATGGAACAACAAACAATTTCTGTTGCGAAAAGTGGAATAGTTTGTTCATTAAATGCAAGAACAGCAATATTGGCATCTGCAAATCCAAAAGAATCAAGATATAATCCAAGATTAAGTGTATTAGATAATATTCAAATGCCACCATCATTATTATCTCGATTTGATTTAATTTATTTAATTCTTGATCAACCAAATGCAGAAAGAGATAGAAAATTAGCAAGACATATTATTTCATTATATTGGGGACAAGAAATTACAACAGATTCATTAGATATTCCAACATTTAGTTCATTTGTAAGATATGCAAGAAAAAAATGTAAACCTGTACTAAGTGATGAGGCAAGAAATGAATTGGTTGAAGGATATTTATCGATGAGAAAACTTGGAACTGAAAATAAGGCACAAAAAACAATTTCTGCGACGACTAGACAATTGGAATCATTAATTCGTATTTCGGAAGCTTTAGCTAAAATGCAATTAAGAGAGAAAGTAACTTCAAGTGATGTTAAAGAAGCTATTAGATTAGTAACATCAGCAATTCATCAAGCGGCTACGGATCCTGAAACAGGAATTGTTGATTATGATTTAATTCAAACATCAAAGGGATATAGAGATCAATCAATAATTGAAAATTAATTACAATGAAAAGAGGCGACGAAAAAACCGAATAAAATAATCAAACATTCAATTTTTATGTGGCAAATTCAATTTTTTTCCTTTATTCGCTTTTGGAGCCAAAACGTTTAATTCAATTTCTTTGGATTTTGGATTCGGGGTTTCTTCGCTTGAACTATGAATTTCATATTCATTTTGTTCAGAAAATCCATGAGTTACACAACAACAAATATGAACAGCAAAATTACCAATAATCAAACTGAATTCTAAAAAGAAGAATGGAATAAATATATAAGTGAACTTTGAGTCAATAAACCCATCTAATTTGGTTGATAGCAATACTAGAAATATGAGTAATGGAAGGGAAACATAACACAATAAAAATAATAAGAATCTGTTCAGTGATATTGCTTCTTCTACTGATTTCTTTTCATAACATGGGAAAAATAAGGTATGTAATGGGATATCGGATACTAATAATTCATTTTTACAACACAATAAATATATCGAAGTGAATATTAATAATACTAATTCATATATTATTGATAAATACAATGGTATAAATGATATATAATATGGAACATATTGTTCTCCAAGACTTGCTAAAGCAATTAATATGATTGAAATAACAACACAACAAGAAGGAATTGTACAATATAAAACTTTAGTAAAAGAACACGGAGCACGCTTATAAACTGGTAAGCAAGTGAAATTAGCACAAGAGAAAATGGCTAAAACACCGCACAAGAAAGGAGGAATTAAAACAAAAATGAAACCCATGAGATGACTTGCATAACATAATACCAAAACATAAAATAAAAATATTAATAAACTAAAGAAAGACATTACTCCAATATATGGAGACGAATATAAATAAATTGATGCTACTAATATAATTGATACATTTTGTTGTGGTAAATAAGATAAATCAAAAAATGGTCCATAAACATATCGTAAACCTATAATAGCAAGATAAGGAAAGAAAGTTTTAGTAATGATTGAAACAGAAAAAAAAAGAAAAGGAACAACACTTGGAAACATAAAAACTCTATCCAATCTTAATACTAATAATATTAAAAATATAATATCACAAAAATAAGAAATATAATCCCATGATATATTTAATAATATATTTACTAATACCCATACCGTTTTTGTTCCAGGTCGATGTGGTATCGTTTTCGTTGTATTTTTATTCAGTTGTATTCTATCGTAATTTTCTTTTTTCGCAGGTTGAAATTGTTTGATTACTACATAATCTTGTTGATATTCTTCAATCGGTTTCATTGTATCTTCTTTTGAATATCCTAAAACATAATGCCAATATTGAACATCTTTAATTAATGTTGAAAATTTCTTACATGCCAATGAAAGATTTAATACATCTTTAGGATCCAATTCAAACGATATTTGAGAAAGAATTGAATCAGGCATAGATTCAAGTGAAACTTCTTCTTCCATGCAGACAAGAAAAAAGTGAATTAATAAAAATGAGATGATTCGATTTTCTTTTTTTAATTGCAAAAATTGTGTTTCATTACTGTATTTTTGGAATAACATTTTTATCTTAAAATGTTATTAAAAAAGCAAAAAAAATTATTCTTTAACAAAAAGATCTTGATTCGTAGATAATTTTAAGATTTAATCACGAAAAACTACTTAACCTAACTTAAAAAGTAGAAATGGGCAATACTTTTGGTAAAACTAGGGGTGATAGGGAATGGAAAATTTCTTATAAATTAATTAATGTTGGCCAAGGTGATTCTGCTGTTGTTGCTATTAAACATTTTGAAAATGAACAATGGATTATTAAAAAATGTATTTTAATTGATGGAGGTGATCATTTAAATGGTGAAAAAATAAGGGATGCATTAAACGAAGTTATTGGAAATAGAATGTTAGATGCAATTGTTATTACTCATTGGGATGGTGATCATTATTTAGGGTTATTAGATTGGTATTGTGGTAAATGTATTGATTTATGGGAAATTGAAGAAGTTGAAAAAGGCAAATTAACAGGGAGTAACAGAAGAAGAATTCTTATTGATTTTTGGATTGATTATTCAAAAACTATATTAATATGTTCAAAGAATTTACCATCATTTGATAAAAAAGAAATTACCGAGAAATATTGTTCTTCAATTAATTCTTTTAAGAAAAGGTTTTTAAATTGTTTAGAAGGGGTTGATGGAATTTTTAATGTTAATTTCATTAACGAAAAAGTACTTGATAAAAAAGTATTACCTTTTTCTTTATTAAATTATTTATTTAATGACAATTCCTTTGCAAATCAAAATAAAATCGATATTCAAATATTAGGTGTTGATGAATTTGCTGTTGGAAGCAATACTAAAATTAATTGTGATGGTGATGATACATCAATTCAAAATAGATCAAGTGTTTCTTGTTTAATAAATAATGATTCAACTTTTCTATTTACTTCAGGTGATTTAGGTAAAAATGCAACTTCTCAAATAAAACGATTTTTATATGAAGGTTTAGGTATTGAAACTATTCAAATTGTTAAAATTAATCATCATGGTTCAAAAAATAATACAACCAAACAATCTTTATTTTCTTTTCCAATTCATGAAACTGCTCTCTTTTCTTTTGGAGAAGAAAATAGATTTCTTCATCCTGATACTGAAATTTTGGATTTAGTTATTCATAAGTTTCACGGTATGGTCCTAACAACTAATTATCCTTCAAGTTTTGGTCCTATTAATTGTTTAGAAGATACCAATTTAATGAAATATTTAAATACTTTTAATCAAATTAATGTTAAAAAACCAGATGATCCACATTGTAAAGAGAGTTGGGAATTATTACAACAATTCTTTTCTAATCCCACTATTGATCATTGTTTACAATTTGTTAATTCTCCTCATAGAGGTAGTAGTTATACTACTTTATATAAATTTCATAAACAATGTAAGGTTTTACTTCAAAATAATGATGAAGAAAAGAAAAAAAAATTTGAGAATAGAGTTATTTGCACAAAGAATGGAATTAATATTGATTTGTTTAGTAAAGGTGAATATAGAATTTTTAGTGATACATATGTTATTCGTGATTTACAAAGGTTTTATTCAAGTACAATGAAACATTTATGGATAATAAGTAATGAACAATTAGGTATTTTAAATGAAATTATTGGGATTGAAATGTATGAAGAATTTGTAAATGAAAAATGGTATTTACATATTTTATTTGATATCGATTTAATAACCAATTTAATTAATTCAACACAGACCTTAGAAAAAGATAAATTTAAATCCTTTTTAAAGGTTTATAAAATAGATAATGATACTCTAGAACGTCTTGGTATTCATAAATCAATTCTTTAATATTTTTTGTTTTTTTTAAAATTAAATTCACAACGAAACTGAA
>NWBR01000266.1:0-11384 GCA_002914575.1 Entamoeba moshkovskii
GGAAATGAAAGAAGAGAGTAAGAAAGTAAGAAATAAAAATGAAATGTTTGAAACAATAATTAATTATCAAAAAGCAACAGGTGAATTTGAAGGTGTTGAAGAGTTGTTTAATGAAATAGTACAGTTACAACGAAATGGCATTGATTTTAGTTTAATTCAAACAATATTCATTATTCACTTATTACAACTCAAATTCAACGAATTCAAAGTTGAATGGAGATTAATAGTTAGAAAAGCTGAGAAATGGATATCTTCCCAACCAGAAATACCATTAGATTTGAAACAAACAATCATTGGATTGGTAACTTCATTCCAACTTCCTTTCTAATTCACTTTTTTTTATTTTCTTGTTTGGTTTTTTCTTTAAAACAAATTTTATTATTTGTTGAAACTCAAAAATAAATCGATTTTCTTCATTTTTTATGTAATTTCCTTTTTAAAAACAATTTATGTCGGACTGAACCCTAACAGTTTGAATTTTGTCTTATTTAATTGGATTTTTTATTTTAATTTTTTAATTAAAAAACTGGAAGAATCAAACAGAAATGAAAAGACGAGTAGACTCATATTCAATGTTAATATGTTCAAAATATGTTAGAAGTATTTCCGATATGATTAATATCACATTAGTTAATTCGAAATTCAAAGAGAATATTGATAAATTTCATTTTAATCCATTTCAAATTAATCAGAATTCAAGAAAATATTTTATTAATTTACAAACTCAATGGTTATTTGATAGAAATGATGAAATATTTTCAGATGGTGATATTAGTGGTTATTATGTGTATTATCAATTATCATATGAAGAGTATTTAGAAATGAAAGACAAATATCAAAATATCAAATTCAGAAGAATTATTTACAATAACGATGATAGAAAGAAATATGGAGATGAAATACCATTTGTTGTTAATAAATTGGATGAGTATTGTTACTATGAGTCAGAAATTAAAGAAATCAACATACCAGATTCAATAGTTGAAATTAATAATTATTGTTTTTATTGTTGCGAATTAACATCAATTACTATATCATCAAGATTAACTAGGATTGGCGAAGACGCCTTTTGCTTTTGTAATAAACTATCATCAATAACATTACCAAGTGTTTTAACTTCTTTGAATAAGGGTTTATTTTCTTGGTGTGAAGAATTAACAACAATCGAATATTCATCATTTGTTGATACTTTTGATGATGAATTATTTCGTGGAAATGGAATATCAACAATAACAATACCATCATCAATTACAAGAATTGGTGATAATTGTTTCAATAGATGTAAATTAACATCATTGACAATTCCAAGTAATGTTATTCAATTTGGAAAAGAAATATTTAGTTGTAATGAAGAATTGAAGGAAGTTTGGCTATTGGATGGTTTTGTCGAAATCCCAGATTTGTTGTTTAATGAGTGTTCAAAATTAACCAAAATCAACATACCTTCATCTGTAACAAGAATTGGTGATGAAAGTTTTAATAAATGTGATAATCTAACAATTCCAACAACAATTATATCACAACTTCATCATATCGGAAATAACTGTTTTAATTGTAATGGAATGAGTGAAATTGTACTAAATGATCAAGTAACATATATTGGAAATAATGCATTTTCAAATAATCCAATTAAGTCAGTGATAATTCCATCTTCATTACTTCATCTTAATAATTCATTTAGTAAATGTTCAGAATTAACACATATTGAAATACCTGATTCTATTACTTCTCTTGGTGAAAATGCATTTTCAGATTGTATTAATTTGAGAACAATAATACTTCCTAATTCCATTACAGAGTTGGGGAATTATGTTTTTTCAGGATGTTCAAATTTGTTGATGGTTGTTATTCCAAAATCAGTTCAGCGATGTGGCAATGGTTTATTCTCGAATTGCATGTCAATCAAAGAAGTCAACATGCAGAATTCAATGACAGAAATACCCGATTACTTCTTTGAGGGATGTGAAAGTCTGACAAAGGTTGAATTGCCAACATCCATAACATCATTTGGTATTAATTGTTTTTATGGATGTTCTTCATTAACAAATATTGATATTCCATTTTCCATGAAACATTTAAATCAAGGATGTTTTGAAAATTGTGTTTCATTACAAAAGTTGAAGTTCAGCAAATGTCTTGAATTGTTAGATATTGATTGTTTGGAAAAATGCATCAAATTAAAGATTGGATTGATTGGTGATGTGAATCAAAGTATTACTGATGATTGTGATCTTAGATTGGAAGAGTTGACTTTGATTGATTGGGATGCTGTTACGATGAAATGTTCTTTTGAGCAAGTTGTTAACAACACAGTTTATGTTCCAAGCAAAATAACAGAGTTGGATAATCAGTTGAATGGAATACAATCATTGAGAAAAGTTGTTTTGCCAAATTCAATGAAGTCATTAAATTCAAGTTTCAAGAACTGTGCTAATTTGCGAACTGTTGTTCTGCAACAAGGAGTTGAAGCAATCAGAAACAACACCTTTGAAAATTGTCTCAGTTTAGAGGAAATACAATTGCCAACTTCACTGATTCATATTGGTCCATATGCTTTCAACAAATGTAGTGTTCTGAAAGAGATCATTATCCCATCAAGTATCACTGAATTGGGTGTTGGCACATTTGATGGTTGTTCTTCATTGACTAAAGTAGAAATCAAAGGTCAATTAAAATATGTTGGAAATTACTGCTTCAGAGGATGTTCTAAGTTGAAAGAAATCGATATCCCAATCAGTGTTATTGAAATTGGAAATGCCTCATTTAAAAATTGTTTGGAATTGCTTACAATCACTGGAAATGTTGATGTTTGCAAGAAATATAAAAACAGTTTTGAAAATACTCCTTTTTTAAGTAATCTTAATGAGATAACTAAGTCATTGGAAGAAGACTTTAATGAAGAAATGTTTGATGATTTATTTTAATTCATTTTTCTTTTGAAATTGTTTTTCTGAATTGTTTTTTAAAAGGCGATCTAATAAATAACTCAAAACTCAAATTATATTTTGATTGGGATGAAGACTTTAGAAACTGTTTATTTGATGAATGTTGTGTTGTATGTTGATAGTATTCACACTTTATTAGGTTTTATTGAGATATCCCACAAATGTAAAGAAGCTGTTGAAAGAATGAAGAAAAACCCACCGATAAGTGGAAATATTGTTTCTCTGAGAACATTATTTAAGATATTTATTGGAATACAACAATTGGAATATGATTATATTACTCTTAGTCCTCAAATAACTGAGGAAATCGCAAGTCAATTCGAGTCATTTGAAACAACAAACAAAAAGGAATTAACTCCATTAGAAAAAATGAATCCATTGATGATTCCAAAACTTAAAAATGTGGCAATTTCAAGGGCTATTGACTTATCACCTTTCAGAAGACTTGAACATATCCATTTGTATTCTGACGATATTAGACAACCAATTGAAATGTTAAAATCTATGGCTACTTTGCCATATCTAAAGAAAGTAATTGTGGAATGTTCAACAAAAAAGAAAATGAAAACGATTTATGACCAATTCAAAGAACATGTCCCGACAAGAATCAGTGTAGTGTTCGATCAAAGCAAAATGAAAGGAAATGATGATTTTAATGAATTTGAGTCAATTCCATCAAATTGGTATGTAATAACACCAAATTTTATATCAGAATCCAGTGACAATATTATCTTTGTATTTAATACTATAACTGAATTTGGAATATTTATTCCGATAAAAAAGGATTTAATAAAATCACTCCAAACATTAAAAAGGCATGATAATTTTAAACAATTACATATTAAAATATATGAAGAATGTTATTTGAACAATCTTTCTACGTTGGATTTGTCATTTTTGCTTCAAACAAGCGAATTGAAGATTTCCTTTCCAAATGGAGCGTTTAATGAAATTATTGTTAATAAATCAATACAAGAATTAGATATCGGTGGCACTTTACAAAAATTAGATTTATCAACAAACACTAAACTATTTAATTTAACACTAAAGAATTATATTCCTTTGGTAACACTTCCTAAATCTATTTTAAATTTTTACAACGAAGTAGTTGTACCAGGCGAAGATGAGAAAATAACGGAATGCCATTTACCAAAAGAATTAAAATCATTGAAGTTTTACAATAAGTCTATTAAAACAATTCTTTTCTCAGACTCTTTGACTGAACTCCATATTGATTGTTGTAATTTTGAATTCCGTGCAGACTTGAAAACAACATCAAATCAACATTCAACAACATTAAAACATTTAACTATTCGTAGAACAGATGTTGGACAAGCTTTGAAACAAATTCTATCTTCATTCCCCTCAGTAAAATCATTAAAGATTGATGAAAGATATCGGGCACAACAATCAACATCAATTCTTGATTTCACAGAGTCTAACCTCCAGGAATTAGATCTTGGATATAGTTATCATGAAGTTCATGTAAAGATTCCAACCACCCTTACTTCATTCCAAACTCAAACAACAGAAAACATCCGACAAAAAATGGGTCCATTTATTGTTGATAACATAACAGAGTTTGTTTCTGAAACAGAGGAATGTGGAAAATCGAAAAAGAATAAAAAAAGAAAGATTGAAAGAGTAGAAGATGATGAAACTGAAGAAGTCAAATTAAACAAACGTGAAAAAACAATTTCTAGAAAAGGTAAAACTGCCAAGAAATTTAAAAAAGGAAAACAACCCCTGAAGAAGGATTCATCAAGCGATGATTAATTCATTCTTATTTGAATTTTTAAATTGTGTTCTTCATTAAGAATTAAACCAATACAAATAAAACAAGATGGAGTTTCTTCATTCATTACTAAAAGTAAAGATGTGAGTTTGCAAGAATTTATGTTCAATCCAAACTTAATGCGATGTGCTAACCTTTGTAAACCGCACATATTTATAATAAAAGAAATTTAATTATTTAAAATTATAACAAGGATTCCGATAAGGAAATAATGCACATAACACATTCTCATAAACTCCGATATTATATTTGTTAATTTGTTTCAATGAAGCATCTTTTTGCAACACTAATTTCCATTTAAATTTTTCATTAGTAGTAGTTCCATTTGAAATTAAAATGATATGATATAAAGTAAATAAAAACAATATTAATGCAGTAAATAATGAAAATAAACCAACAATTAATGAACTGCCAGATTTATCAAATAAAATTATTATTGATTCTTCACTTGTATGATATTTTGATTCAATATTAAGAAGATCATATTGGGTAATCACTTTAGAAACTACACTTAAACAAAGGTAAGATGAATGAAAACAAAGTATTGTTGTTGTAATTAAAAACCCAATATAATATCTGCAATTCTTTTCTCCAATACAATTATTTATCCAATTACAATGATGTTCATATTTTGCAACACATTTATTACAAATATTACAATGATGAGATCTTGCAGGTCTAATGAATAAGTAAGTTCTTTGATGACTAAAAAAAAAACGAACTTTAATAATAAACAAGTAGAACATTTTCTTTTACAAAAAAGAATATTATCAAATGGATATTTTTTAATATAATGACTGACATTTGATTTATCAATATACCCAGGACTTGAAACAGATGCAATAATGAATAATAACACAGAAATTACTAAGTTTAATTGAAATAATATAATTGGTTGTATTTCAGTTAAAATAAAAACGTCTCGAAATAATAATACTTCGCATAAAATAATTGTTATTAAATAAATTAATTGCGAAAAATGATTCTTTTTATATATAATTTTACCAAAACATTTCTTAATAATTCCCCATTGTTTTCCTCCAAATAATATTCTAATAAATCTCCTTCATTGTTATTATTTCCTCCTTTTGTAAAATATGACAAACACTAATCCATCATCCGATACAATAAATTGATAGATTTTCCCAAGCACTCCCAACTTTTCTACTTCCCAGCTTTGGACGATTAAAAATAATATTAATATTAAAAAGGAAATTATAAATATTATTAATAAAAAGAGAGACCAAATAATCATATCTCTTTTTGTCGTCTCAAAGTTCTTTTTTTACGAAACCCCCCTTTGTTTTAATTTTTTATTTTTTTTTTCTCTTTGACGTATTCAATCTGTTTTTGGCTTCGTTCTTCAAACAAATGCAAATCTTAAAATTGAGACTAAATTTAGAAAACAAAAAGTAAAAAAAGGTGAAAAAATGAGATATGCAATCTAAAAAATCAGATGAGCGGGAAAACAAAAGAAGACAAGAAGAAACTGAAAGAGGAAGAAAAGAAAAAGAAAGAGGAAGAGAAAAAGAAGAAAGAAGAGGAAAAGAAAAGGAAGAAGGAGGAAGAAAAAAAGAAAAAGGAAGAAGAGAAAAAGAGAAAAGAAGAAGAAAAGAAAAAGAAGGAAGAAGAAAAAAAACATCACGACCATAAACACGAAGACCATAAACATGATGAGAAAAAAGATGTCGATACAAAAGAAGAAGCTGAAAAGAAAAAGAAAGAAGAGGAAGAAAAGTTGGCGGCTGAACAAAAAGCAAAAGAAGAGGAAGAAAAGAGGAAAGCCGAAGAAGAGATAAAAAAGAAAGAAGAGGAAGAAAAACTGGCCGCTGAACAAAAAGCAAAAGAGGAAGAAGAAAAAAAGAAAAGAGAAGAAGAAGCCAAAAAAGCCGAAGAAGAAAGAATTGCAAAAGAAGAAGCTGAAAAAAAAGCTGAGGAAGAGAGAAAAAAGAAAGAGGAAGATGAACGAATTGCAAAAGAAGAGGCCGAGAGAAAAAAGAAGGAGGAAGAAGAGAAGTCTTCCTCCGTAAAAGTTGCAAGTGATGTGGATACATCCGCTGTAGACCATAAATCCGAAGATGAGGAAAAGAGACTTAAAAAAGAAATCGAAGACAAGGAAAGAATTGCCAAAGAAGAGGCTGACAAAAGAGCTGAGGAAGAAAGAAAAAAGAAAGAGGAGGATGAACAAAAAGCAAAAGAAGAGGAAGAAAAGAGAAAAGCTGAAGAAGAAAGAATTGCAAAAGAAGAGGCCGACAAAAAAGCTAAAGAGGAAGAAGAAAGAATTGCCAAAGAAGAATCCGATAAAAAAGCTGAAGAAGAGAGAAAAAAGAAAGAGGAAGAAGAAAGAATTGCAAAAGAAGAGGCCGATAAAAAAGCTAAAGAAGAGGAAAGACTCGCAGCCGAACAAAAAGCAAAAGAAGAGGAAGAAAAAAAGAAAAGAGAAGAGGAAGCCAAAAAAGCCGAAGAAGAAAGAATTGCAAAAGAAGAGTCCGATAAAAAAGCTAAAGAAGAGGAAGAAAGAAAAAAGAAAGAAGAGGCCACAATAAAGCAACCAGGATTAGGAGCACAACCAGGACTTGGGGCACAACCCGGATTAGGAGCACAACCTGGATTAGGAGCACAACCTGGATTAGGAGCACAACCTGGATTAGGAGCACAACCTGGATTAGGAGCACAACCTGGATTAGGAGCACAACCTGGATTAGGAGCACAACCTGGATTAGGAGCACAACCTGGATTAGGAGCACAACCCGGATTAGGAGCACAACCCGGATTAGGAGCACAACCAGGACTGGGGCTTGGGGCACAACCAGGACTTGGATTAGGGGCACAACCTTCCGGGCTTGGGCTTGGAGCACAACCCGGATTAGGACTTGGAACTGCTAAGCCCGCTGGACTTGGATTAGGACTTGGAGCACAACCCTCTGGACTTGGACTTGGAAATCAAGGAGGTTTGGGTTTGGGAGCGCCAACTGGCTTAGGACTTGGAGCACAACCCTCTGGACTTGGACTCGGAAATCAAGGGGGTTTGGGTTTGGGAGCGCCAACTGGCTTAGGACTTGGAGCACAACCTGGACTTGGAGGACTTCCTCCTATGGGTGGATTAGGTGGATTACCTCCTATGGGCGGACTTGGAGGACTTCCTCCTGTTGGTGGATTACCTCCTGTTGGTGGATTACCTCCTGTTGGAATGAGTGGTATAGCTGAGGATAATAATGATGGAGAACAACAAGGTGGTGAGAAAAAGAAAAGGAAGAGACAAAAGAAGAAAATTATGATTTCTCAATCCGCGTTTTTCACCCATGAAAACGAAGAAAAAGCCAATGCCATGTTGAGCAAAATTGCTGATGACGCTGTTCTTGTGTTTGATTGTGGAAGTTCATTTATTAAAGTTGGTGTTGCAGGTGAAGAACAACCAAGAAAAGTTATCCCGACGTGTTACTGTAAAATAGAAGATGAAGAATACGAGGATGGTGTCAGAAAAGAATTTGGATATAAGGCTATTGACGAGGACGAAGGATTAATTTGGCCGCTTGACCCAAGGAAAGACACTGATTGGGATGGACTTCTTGCAATTATCCAAAACGTTTACGAAAATGAATTAGGTGGATGCGATCCTGCATCCCATCCAGTTGTTATGACTGAATTACCAAATATGAACGAAGCTGCAACTGAAAAGATTAAGTCAATGATGTTCAATGACTTGAACGTTCCATTTTTGAAGATTGTTAATCCTGCCCTGATGGCGTTATATGCCGAAGGTAAAGAAACTGGTGTTATTGTTGAAATTGGTAATAGAATGCAAATTGTTCCCGCAGTTGATGGGTATGTAATTGATAATGCCATTACTAAAATTAAAGGAAATGTTTCTGGATTAACTGAGTATATGTCTCGTTTGTTGAGGGCTTGCGGTTACATTTATACAACCTCAGCTCAAATGGAATTGGTTAGAGCAATCAAGGAAAGTGTTTGTTATGTTGCTTTGGATTATGAAAGCGAAATGAAAAAGAAGGCGAAAGATGTAATGAAGGAATTCCAAGTTCCAGGCAATGACAATATGTCTAAATTCTTCCAAGAACGATTCCAATGTCCAGAAGCCTTATTCCAACCAGAAAAAGTTGGAATTGATGCTGAAGGTGTTCCAGACATGTTATTCACTACCATTAAAAAGTGTCCTTTGACATCAAGAAGACCATTATTAGGACATATCATTTTATCTGGAGGATCCACATTATTCCCAGGATTACCAGAAAGACTTGAAAAAGAAGTCAAGAGATTATGCACAGAAAATAAAATGAACCCAAGAGATGTTAAAATTACTTCCCTCCAAAACAGAAAGTATTTGGCATGGGTCGGAGCTGCAGTTTTGGCTGGAATGTCAACTTTGCTGGACGAAGAAAAATGCACCAAAGATTATTATCAAGAAAACTGTTGATGAATACAATCGTTTATTTTAATTTAATCAAATCACACTGCATTTAGATAAACTATTATTTTATTAAATTTATTAAATAAAGAACTATTTGAAAAGAAGGGAATAGAAATTTCTTTTTCTTCAAAGTTTTCCTTTAAAAACACGAATTTTACTTAAAATATATAACAATGAAATTTCTGGAACTTAAAATGAATAGTGAACAAAGAAATGGTTGTAACTGAACTCCCTAATCCTCCTTTGGCTTATTTTTCTGTTGCTTGGTATTTAATATTAATTATTATTATTGTTGCAGAAACGTATTGGAATTATATTCACCCTCCTTTCACAAAGACATTTAGCATTTTCGTTGCAATAGAAATAGTATTTTTAACAAGTTTGTCAAATAAATGAATCTTTCAAATAATTAACAATTCAAAGGTCAAACTTGTTGTTTATGTTTATACGCTTATTCAAATACTCAAAATTGTGTCATTTACTTACTTCAACGATTTTGTGATATTGTTCATATTTTAGCGTTGTTTTTATCATATTGTGTTTGGGGAAATGGTTATTTTAAAAATGTCACTTATGGTGTTAAAACTGCTTGGAATAGTTTAAAAGCACCATATTTTATTTTATTAGCGATGATAATATATGATATTGTCTCTATTTCATTATCAATTTCATTTGTTATACTTTCAGGTGATTGTACTGTTTGTCAATTTAAAAAAACTATCGTTTGTGTGAATAAAACAATAACAATTAGACAATGGTTTACTATAACATTTCCAGTGCCATTTCATTTTTAAATTTAACTCGTTTGTTACATTTGTAATTTAGCACCAAATGAATGTAGGAAAAGTACTGACGAAAAAGAAACTTTCGTTGTAATCTGTGTTTTAATTGCAGTCTTAATTTGGTTTATACAATACAACAGAAAAATGAAAGTAAATCATGAGAGTTTATTGGGAAAAATATATTTATTGTTCCTCTATTGTGTTTGTTTGTAATCTTTATTTGTAATTGGATGTTAACAAGACGTAGTTTATTGTATCTACATTTATTATGTTCGCAATATTCTTTTTAAAACTTGTTCTAATTATTGTTATTCGCTTTGCTGATGTATCGTTGGATTATACTTTATATAAAATATTTATGCATCACATCCCAGACTTTCTTCAAATACTGGCCGAATTGTTTTTAACATTAAACATGAATGAATGTTTTAAAAGGGTTTTCAGACTTGATTATTAATTCTTTTGTTTTATTGTTATTGTTATATAAATCATTTTTTTAAAAAACAAAAATTTAAAATAGAAAAACTTCGACAGAAATGGAGGCAATGACAAATGGAAATTGAACTAAAAAGGTTTGAGAACACGAAGAAATAAAAACTAAATAATAAATCTTAAAAATAATCAAAAAAATGATTAAGATTAATTTAACTCTCATTCTCAGAGGACTTTATGCCTTTTCTGGCCTTTTCGTATTTTTGTGTGGATTAATTCATCTTTGCAAATGGGGATGGAGCGGATGGAGAATCCATGGTGTTGAATCAAATGCTTCAGTCGTTTGCGGTTTCATTGCCCTCCTTCTTATTATTAATGGTATTTACATGATTATTTCACCATTTGTCATGTTCGTTCCAGTCGTTAAGGATTATGCCAATTTCTGGAATGCCAGTGTCTCAATTGCCTGGTTAATTGTTACTGGAATTATCACACTCTTCTTTGTCGGATTCTTCGGTCTTTTCACTTCCATTATTCTTTGGGCCACTGCTATTTTTGCCATCGTGATTGTTGTCCTTTCCTGTGTCAAAGGAGGAGATGATGAAGAGGATAAGAACGATCCATACAACCCATAAATTCATTCGATTTTGCAATTATTTATTTTTAACTTTTTATAACAAATTTTATTATAATTTTATTACACCCCCTCCGCGAACTTAAAATCACAAAAGAAAAGAAGGATAATGGAAGAATTAAAAAAATTAATTCAACAAAACAAGAGTGAAGACTTGAATGCAATTCTTAAATTATCAACTGATTGTTTGTTTTATTAATTTTTTTCAACACCATGGTGATGAATTTTGTTTTTAAGGTATTTGATTATTTCAATAATTGATAATAACACTTAATAGTGTTTCAACAAAATCAAAATGATTCCAATTTATTTAAAGTAATGATTATTTCATCAATCAAATTGGGTAAAGATGTTTCACAACATGAAG
>NWBR01000266.1:11875-25087 GCA_002914575.1 Entamoeba moshkovskii
ACTTTTCGAGTTCTCAATATAGCTTTTTTATTGTTAATTTATTATTTTCTATAGTTAAAAAACCTTCTTAAAAATGCTAGTTCAGAAGAGAGTAATGTTTTTAATAACAAAAAGAGTTGAAACCAAATTTTGTTTGTGGAATTCATAAGAAAAGTGAAATTAAAACGGGAAGTGAAAGGGAGAAGAAATGAAAAAGACATGTTTTGTGAGTTATCATCAATTTTTTTGTCCAGAAGAACGAACTGAAAAAACATAATTGTTGAAGAAAAAGGATGGAAAATGGCCGTAAAAAACCACAGTGTGGATCATTGGAGGATTTGATGAACGCAAAACGAAAAAAAGAAAATAAATCTCCAGGACTATTGTCCGTTCTTTTTGGTAGTCGATCAAAACCGTCATCTCCTGCATTTAGTCACCCAACCCAAAGCGTTGTGAAAAGTCAACCAAAAATGGTGAGAGTTAGGATGGAGGGAGACCCTCCCAGCCCATTTAAAAATAATGAACGAATTATTACTTTTGTTGAACCTGAGAAAGAATTACAAGTCATTAGTGAAACAACTCAATTGAGTAATGAAATTTTGAAAGAAACGTATTACGATTATTTAAGGACACTACAAGAAGAAGAAATAATTGGGCTTATATCAAATATTCCAATGAGATTAACAGAAAAAGAAAGGGGATATCTTGAAGTATTGGAAGCAGCATTAGAAGTCAGTGAATATACAAACAATGTAGATGTAGCAAAGTCTGATTATGAATATTACGGATTTTATTACAACCAAAAGGACATTGGGGTTGGTGGATTAAAAAAAGAAGAAATAATTGAAGAAGAACACAAAGAATTTTGTAAAATACTATTTGGATTATTGATAGCTTATAATTTAAAAGAAGGTACCAAAGTAATTAAGAACAAGTCTTTAAAAGAACAATTCTTACAAGACTGCTTTGAGGTTGGAAGAAGGTATAAGGCAGCTAATCCTTCAATGATGAGAGATACCTATCAAAAAATGATGCATATGTTGCAAGATGCTATTAATTATAATCCACGATTTATTGGAAAACAATTTGAAAAAACTAAAGAGTGGAAACCAATTTACACTGTTGAAATTGCAATGAAGGAATGCAAAATGAAATTAGTTGAAATTATGAAGTGTATTAAACTTAGTGATGAGGGAATGGATTTAAATGATATTGAAAAGAAGTATGGAGAATTTGGTTTACGAATTGTTTTGTCCATAAGAGATGGTATTGAAGCATCCGCCAAAACATGTGGGGTAGTATTTGGAATGTTGAAACAGTTAGAAAGATTTAGGGAGGAGAAAAAGAATTTATCGATTGCTATTTATTACGGAAGAGATGGTTCTAAATTATCGCACACACATTCTGAACATTTCATATTTGTCCAACAAAGCTTGAAATTATGGTGGAATGTTATGAGGCATATGCCTTTATTATGGATAGTTAACGATAAAGACTTCCTTAGTGGAAGGAGTTATTCTCTTGTTAATACAGGTCAGGGATTACAAAGAATGCAAAATTGTCCGACAGTGTCTTCTGCAATGAATCAAATATTAAAACAAACACAAAAAACCATGTGTCAAGGTAAAGAATGGAGAGGTTTAAGTGTTGTTCACTTAGGGGATAGAGATGTACCAAACTGTTTATTCTTCATTGATAAATATTCACAAGTTCCATGGATTTTATCACCAGTTCTTCATACAACGAAAAGAATGTTTACTCACAAGGAATTAAAGAGAGTTCCAACATTTTTTGAAACATATAGTTCCAGGAATTGGGGAAGATGCATTTTACAACATTTCTTCCAACATGCATTTGATGGAAGTGGATCGGATGGTGGAAGTTGTATTGATGGCAGATTAACTTCAGCATGGAATTGGTGTTCAATGATTGAGAAATATTCATATTATCCATTGTTCTTATTATGTGATTTTGAAGGATTTGAAGGGCCATACAAGAAATAAATGAATAAGACAAAAGTGGTTGTTTCTTAAAAAGTAATTAAATTTTTTCAGTGTAAAGTGGGTTGAATATTTTAATATTCTATAACAATGGTGGTGGTGGTGGGATTGTTCCAAACGAAAATGTGGGAGTTGGGGATGACGTAGTTTCCGAAGGCTGAGTCGGGTTAGAAACAGTTTGGTCGTTGGAACATTCACTTGATTCAATTGAATTTAATTTCATTTCCAATAAGTTTAAAGTATTTTCTAGAGAACAACCATTAATATTGAGAAAAAAGAATTGTTAAAACAAACCTATGTTGTCAAGTGAAAGTGTTGAGTTGATTAAAAATGAATTTGTGTGGTCCAAGAAATGGTTTAAAAAGTCAACAGTTTCATAGCTGAAACAATTTACCGCCAAAGCAGAATCATTTGATAATATGTGAGGAGTTTTATTTGGTTGGAAAGAATTATTACCAATTGAAGGAGAAGAAGGTGTTTCCATTCCAAATGAACTTTCAAAGTTTGTTTTTTTTTAAATTGTTATTTGATTAGTAAAAAGACAAATTAGTTTTTCATTTATCAGTTTTTCGAAAACGGACTTTATTTCTACAAAATGAATGAGTTGAGCGAGAGTATTGTGTTAAAAATAATCATTATTGGTGATGCGAATGTTGGTAAAACTTGTTTAGTTAAAAGATATATCGACCAACAATTTAAAGAGGAACTCAAACCGACAATTGCAGTTGATGTTAAAAAGAAAACAGAAGTTATTAAAGGGGAGAGTGTGTGTTTGACTTTTTTTGATACAGCCGGCCAAGAAAAATTCGCTGCGATTACTGATAGTTATTTTAAGGGGGCATGTGCCTGTATTATAGTTTATGATATTACAAAGGCGTCGTCATTTTACAGCGTGGATAAATGGTATAACAAATTGAGAAGTATAGTTGCCGAGCCAATTCCTGTTCTTATTATCGGAAATAAAAGTGATATAGAGCAACAAAGGGATATTCCAACAGATTTAGGTGCTTCTCTGGCCAAAAAACTTGGTGCTTTTTTTATTGAAACTTCGTGTCTAAATGGTCGTAATGTTAATGAGGCCATTAAAATTATTTCGAATGAAAGTGTGACGGAAAATGTTATTGGTTCATTAAGAATGAGCCAACGTTTATCAGTCCGCATCGAAAGGCCATTATTAGAGGAAAGCGAGAAAAGTCAGTGTTGTTAATTGGTGAATTAAAAAAAATTATTTTAATAAACAAAAACACTTTGCAAAAGAACAAAAAATTAATTGATAAAAAATATCGATTTTTATTCTTCTTCAGAACTTGATTCTTCTAAGTCAGAAATAACACAATCTTCAAATTTGAGCGACTCTAAGGTTTGTTCAACTTTTTCACGAATAGCAGGTAGTGTGCCATGATTAAATTCAATATCATTAATTCCCATTTTTAATTCTTGTAACTGTGTCATTTCTTTATTAAATACAAGTCTTAATTCCCACAAGAATCTGAAATATTCTTCTGGTTTCTTTGATGTAGTTTCTTGTCTTCTGTAATGAGAAACAATAGTTCTTTCGCCATCAAGAATAACAGCAATTTCCCAAACCATTGGTTCTATAAAATAAATACTTCTCAAACAATGTCAAAAAAAAAACAAACGTGCATCTTTAATAAACAAATTCCCACTGACCGCTTTTAATTTCATTGTTGAACTGGCAATTATTTTTTGATTAATTGCCTTTAAAAATGTAATAACAGGAGACACTTCATTTGAACCTTCATCAACATAAACACTTTTTAAAACCCTCATCAAGAAAGTTTTTTGAACCGATAAATCTTCGGCATTATCCATAACAGCATTCCATTCCTTTTCTATTTTTTCACAATGTTTTTCATCAAATATTTTAGTAATACACAGTATAACTTTTAAACAATCCCCTGTTGTAACTTTATGTCCTTGGGCATCAGCAACTATTTTAACTTTACCATCGATTTTATTGCCGTCTTCAGGGAATAAACATGTGATTTCGTTTTCGTTTGTTTTTTTAACAATCGATAAATGCTTTAAGAGTCTCGGCAAATCACCGGCTATGGGAAATGTTTCAAAATTACCCTCGACAACAACTTTCCTTGTTTGGTCCCGCCAGTCTGGCATATTTTTTAATAAATTGACCATCGATCCAGTGGCGTATCCAGAAACTTTTGGATCGACGACAGGAGTGGGTTGGGCCTTTTGGGGTAATTCGTCAACTTTTGGTTGAACAGCCTTTTTGTCTTTTGACTCTTTTTTCTCTTTCTTTTCTCTTTCTTTTTTCTCTTTCTTTTCCTTTTTTTCTTCAGTTGAAGTATGTTTAATCCTTGAAAATAAATCGAATAATCCTTTCTTTTGTTTCTTTGTATTAACTTTGGTTCCTTCCACTTCACTCATTTAAAGTAAATATTTACGAGATGTGATTTTTTTCTTTTTTTCCTTTTCATTTTAGACATTGCCACAACTCAAAATAATTATTTTTACTTTTTCTTTTTTCGTTTGGTTGTTTGATGAAATTTTTTACTGTTGGCATTTAGTTTTCTTGCGTTTCTTGTAATTTTCCAAATATTTCCTTCCCTTTGTGCGTGATTGTGGGGTATTTTTATTAATGCCGAAATAGACAACAATAGTTTTAAAATAGTTTTTGAAGTTATATTTTTTAATAACTATTTTTTAGTAAAACAATTAAAATCAAAAGAAATCCAATTTTTTTTGGGGAAACAAAAAACCAGATTTGAAAATAAAATCTGTTATTAATCTCTTGAGGAAAAGGCACGATCTATCGAGCCCATACAAGCCTTTATTGTTATTTATAATTACTACCAAGTCGTGAAAATAACAAACAATTCCATTCACATGATAGTTGACAAGATCCAATCTCGTTCTTACTTGGTCCCCTTTCCGGATTACAAAAGTACTACTTCTGTCGATGTCACGATAACAGTCGTTGGTGTGATCGTATTGGCAATCCGCTACTTTTTTGACAGAAACATGAATATTTTTCCATGCCCCCACGTCAACAGTAACTCCATCAGGATTAATACTCGAGACTATTCCATCAACGACTTCGTGATTAATAAGTTTTTGAACGATTGCCTCATATTTGATTGAAAATACAACATTTCCGGTTCCTTCGGCGATCTAGCGGGTCATGAGATGGGTTCAAACCAAACACTTCGATAAAAAACAACAAACTCTTAGTGGTCTATGTTCTTTTACGTCCAATACACAAATTACAATACATTCATAATCTTTGTTATATCCTGTTCTTTTCCTGATTGTACCATCGATATAATCTTCAATACCACCATTTAAATGTTCCGGGGTAACTTGCATTGTATGTGTCAATGTTAACTAAATGAGTTAATAAAATGTAATAAAAAAAAAATCCAATTTGAATGAAACCTTAAAGAACATTTCGACTAATTTTTTAAGTTTTAGAAATTTTTTTTATTTTTTTTATTTTTGATCAATATTTGTTTTTAATAACACAAATAATAACAAAATGGCAAAGAACCGAAAAAACCTCACAATTCCTTAAAAAATATTTAAAACGCTGATTTCAAGTTAACTGAAAACAAATGCTAAAAGAATAGAAAAAAAAATTAAAGGAATAGTAACAAGAGAAAATAGAAATTGGAATCAAAAATAAAAAAAGAATAACGAACTGTAATTAATTAAAAAGCATTAAATGGTAAAAGACGAGAAATTACTTCCAAGAGAACAAAGAGAAAGTATTCAAAATCTTCGTAATAAAATTAAAGCTCAGTTTCAAAGTGAATTGGAAATTCTTCATGCCCATAAGTTTTTACTCAAATTATATGATTTACAACAAAAGGAAATGATTGAAGAGAAAAAGAAGACTAAAAGTAAAGATAAAAGTAAAATTAAACCCCGCAAAAGAACCGCCAGAATTATTACTGAAACTTCCCCTGAAAATACTGAAATCGCAATCAGAGTCCACGATCTTCGAATTTTAGATCAAGACTATGATCCTTTGCCTGTATTCCTTGTTAGAAGTACTTATGGTGGTCAAACTGCCACTGTTTACAAAAGATATGATCAATTCGAACAATTACATTCTGATTTAAAGCCAAAGAATTTAGCAGCCCAATTGCCAACCAAAACTGAGGCCTTCAAAGAAGATACAACTGATTTACTTACTCAATTAACTAAATACATGTTAGTTATATTAAAAGAAAAGAGAATTGCACATTCAAAGACACTGAGAGCTTTTTTGGGACATTCCACTGAGAATGATGAATATTCAGATGTATTTGATTGGGCCATGAAACGTATAACTGCATTTACACACAACATTGTATATCACGATCCCGTAGAAGGATTGACCAAATATATTGTAGAAGAAGTATGTTATGAAGATGATTCAGTTAAAAGACCAGATGCTAAAAATAAACAAGAATTTCTTGAATTCTTAAGAATTGTATTAAAAGCAACAGCCGAAGACATCAGCGAGTATTGGTTTCAAATTCAAAAAGATTTCGAATCAGTCGAATTATCTTTAAATAATTTTTCAGATATGAAAATGTTATTGGATGAATATTGGGGTTATATTCATGTTGTTCAAAGTGCTGCTAAAGATTCTATTGCAGAATATTTAAAAGAATTCCATGTTACAACAAATGTTGTTTTGAAACAAATGATGCCATGTTTCAAGTATTTATTTGGACATTTTGATGGATTATTGGAAGTATGCCATTCGTTACAAAAAGAAATTGTTGATCCAAATTGTCCTGTTATATCAGAAGAAATAGAAATACAATTGTATGATATGAAAAGAATACTCAAAGATTGCCCAACTGCTTTATATGAACAAATGGGAGAAATTGCAGGACATATATCTCCTCCATTTACCAAATTAAGGTTATTCTTCACTTGTTTTGATCACATTGTTGATGGTTTAATGGGATTCTTCCAAGTCAGAAATATTGTGACTGTAATAAATGAAATGATGGCAAGGAAAGCAGGAATGGTTAAAGAAGAAGATATTAGTAAAAAAAAGATAGATGCAATGGAAGATGAATTACATGTTTATTTGTGGAGATTCCAAAGAGATGGACAATATGATGTATGGAGATGTTTTTATGAGATTGATAAGAAAATAACAGCAGAATTCCATGCGTTGAGTCCAGACGAAAGAATTCAATTGAAAGATTATTTCTATACATTAACTAATATGATTGTAGCATTATCAGATCATTGTTTAAAAATGACTGAAATTATTCAAAGTGGATTAAAGAAGTTATGGTGGAAATCAATGGATTATCTTTCATTTAAAACTTTAAATAAAAGAAAGAAAGAAGTTAATATCCCTGAAATAGTTAAAGAATCATTTGAATTTGGTGTTCAAAAAATGGTTAAACATTTGAGAAAGAATTTGATGGTTTGTATGGCTGATTGTATTTCAGAAATGTTTGCAAGAGCAGTTAGAGATGAAATAATGGATCAATGCCAAGCAAGACAAACTCATGTAGAAATTTCAGAACAATACATTAAAATCATGCCATTTGAAGTAGTGGTATTAAATGCATATTTACATATGATAAAAGATGAAATATCAGGTTCTGTATTTAAATGGATTCATTTCTTTGTTATGAAAGATGTTAAAGTTGTTAAAAGAAAAGATAATGAAGGAATTAATGAAGAAGTTATAAGTAAACAACCAAAAGAAGAAGTCAAGGAAGTTAAAGAACTTGATGTCAAAAAGGATATTAAAAGATTGTCAGTTGAACCAATTATTTCTGATGTTGATATGATGATTAAAGAAGATGGAAGTGATGAAGAAGGACATAAGGAAGGCGAGAATGAAGAAAAGAAATCACTGAAATCTATCAAAAGTAAAACTTCAAGAAGTGATGTTATTGGGGAAGATGACTTAACCTTCGAATGCGAATTAAGCGGAGAAGAAAACATTAATCAAGAAGAAGACGAAGAAGACGAAAGTGACGAAGAAGACGAAGATGAAGAAATTGAAGAGAAAAAAGAAAGGAAAGAAGTTAGAGAAAGAAAGGAAATTCAAACCAAACAAGCCTATGGTTTCTCTGATGTTTCTTCCAAACTGAACTTCTCAGACATCATCAAAGAATTAAATTTGGACCTTACAGAAACCACTGAATATTCCTCCAGTTCAGATGACTTGGAATTGTTGTAATTCATTTTTTTTTTAAAAAACAAAAATTTTACAAATTGAAGATTCTTAAACGTTCTAATTCGAAAAGAAAGTAAAACTGAAAATATCAGAATGAAATTGCCTCATAAAAACAGACTTTTCTTTTAATTCCAAATTTGTTTTCGCCAAATCAGTTGAAAAAAGATTCAATTCTTTTGCGTTTTTCGTACTTTTTCAAGAGTGGGTTGTGCTAATACCATACTATAATGTATAGTAATCAAAACAATAAAAAAACTTATTGAACAAAATATTTGTTTTCAAGAAGACATTTAATTGAAGAAAGTGACCTCAGTTGTGAAGAAATACCCGAATTTGTGATGATTGAAAGAGGCTATCCCAAAAAAAAAGTGAGTGAGGAATTGGTCCTTAGAAAATCGAAAATTTCTTTTGAGGATTTAAACGGGTCTGGAGATCTTGAATTCATTTAATTATGAGCAGACTCAGCAGTTTTAAAACCAAAATTGTCAGCATCAAAGATACTAATCCACAAAGATCTAAAAATGCTTTGGATGCTGCTTATCAATATTTTAAACAATTTGAAGAAGAACTTAAATCCCAAGGAAGTATTGAAGCCGCCGAAACGTTATTAAAGGAAGGGGAAGAAACACATAAAAACGTTGTTATTAACAGCCTTGCAACTGTTGTTGCTAATTCTCAAATGAGACTTAAATCAATGAACGACGCATCAGCTAAAGGTGATTGGAAACAATATGAAAGCAATATGGGTTTTGTAGAGAAATATTTTAATGATCCAGCATATCCAGGAGCAACATACACACCCTTAAGTTTAAAACAAGAAATTATCGCATTGAAACCAAATACCAAAGAATTATTTGAAATGTATGAATCAAAGAACCATAAAGAAGAAGTAGAAAGACTTAAGGTAGTCAGTGTATTGATGGAACATGAAAAGAAAATGAATGACTTTTCCACCAAAATACAAAATGCCAAGAAGCTTGATTCATTTGTATCATCCCATTTTATTAATTTAAAGAAAATCGAAGAAGACAACAAAGAATTTTTTAATACTCAAAAAGTTGATCATAGTGAAATGATAAAAGCGGCTGAAAATAAATTATTTGAATTGAAATTAGCAGCATGTGAAGAAAAAACAGCAACAATAAAGAAATTCCTTGATACTGCTAAAGAAGGTTTTGAAAAAGCTGATAAAAATAAAGTTATGAATAATATGAGATCGGCTGAAACTAATATTACTAAACTCCTTTCTGATAAATTTCAAGATACTTATTTAAGTTTGAGAGAAGAGGTTATTAAGAAATATCCTGAAAGTAAGGAGGTGTATGAATTATATGATTCTTTAGCTAGTGTTACTAATGAATATTGTGAAAAACAAATCATTGCAAATCCACCTCAAATAGCAAATAAACCAAAGTTAACTGATCTTGTGAAGGAACTTACTGTTCAACAGAAGAATATAATTATTAATGTTGAGACCAAAATCAAGAATTGTAGAACATCTGATTTTAAAGTATGGGCAACAAATATTGAAAATGCAAAGAAACTTGCAAAAGATAATGAAGAATTAATTAAAGCAGGAAAGAAAGAAGAAAGTATTAAAGAATTAATTGAAGTAGCAGAAAAAGAATTAAATGATGATATCTTTAAAAAAATGATTAATGAAGTTCTTTCCGTTGAATGGAGAATTAGAAGTGCGAAAGAATCTAAAGAAAAAGGAAGTATTGATCAATATAAAGGATATATGGAATATATTAAAAAAGTATTGACAACTAATATTACTCCAGTTAAAGAATCTATTCCAATTAATGTAAAAGAAGAAATGATTGCAAAAGAACCAAAATGTAAAGAAGTATTTGAATTTTATGAAAATGAAGATATTGAAAAAGAAATACAAAAAGTGAATGATAAAAAAATGTTAGATAAAGTTCAAAATGATATTAAATCACCAATGAGATACATTGGTACACAATTTGGTTTTGACCAATCTAAAAAAAGTTTAGATAAAATTGAACAACTTTGGAATGAACAAAAAGATTTATTACAAAGAAATGGAATTGATTTCACTGAAGATATTAATAAATGTAAAAAGAGTTTTAGGGAAGTGTATGTTTTAGAGTTTTGGAATAAATTGAAATCATATCAAAACTTCTTTAAAAATATCAATGAAGACATTGATTCTAAGAATTTGAATAAACTTGAAACTGATGCTAAAAAACTTGAAACCATTATGTTACAGAAAGCTGTTAGAGATGATGATACTTGCTGTTATCAATTAAAAGATGAAATATATGCTGCTTATCCAGATTCTAATAATCTCTTTGATTGCTATGAAAATTGTTTGAAAGTTGTTAATGATTTATGCGGAAAGAAAGTATTAGTAAATGCTCCTGAACCTAAACCAGTAATAAAGGAAGAACCAATTGAAATTATTAAGAAAGAAGAAATAGTTCAACAACCAGTCGAACAACCAAAACAACCAGAAGTTAAAAAAGAAGAACCAAAACCAATTGTTATTGAAAAACCAATAGAAGTTATTAAAAAGGAAGAACCAAAACCAACACCTGTAAAAGAAGAAGTTAAACAAGTTGTTGAACCACCAAAACCAGTTATCAAAGAAGAACCAAAGCCAGTTATTAAAGAAGAACCCAAACCAGTTGTTAAAGAAGTACCAAAAGTTACTGTTAAAGAAGAAGTAAAGGTTCAAGATACAAGTTCAATGATTCCAGAAAATCAACTTACTCCACCACAGAGAAATGTTGTATCAAACCTTTCCATCAAATCTAAGAACGCCAAGAATGCTAATTATTCAACATATGCAAAAAATATTGATATACTTGAAGATTTTTGCAAACAAAATGATTCAATTTTAAGAGAAACAGGAAGAATTGAATATTCTCAACAATTAATTGAGCAATGCAAAAAAGAATTAAAAGAAGAAGTAATCAATAAGTTAGGAAATAATGTTGGAGGTTTTGATTATAAACTTAGAGATTTAAATCAATCCAAAGAGAAATATGATAATGATAAATATTTCAATTATTTCCTTGATTATGAAAGAATTCTTATTACGCCTGTTGAAAAAGAAGTTGACTTTTTCCCAATCGATTTCATTGATGATATTAAATCAAGAAATGAGAAAGCAAGAAATATTATTGAATTCTTTGAAAATGAACATTTCTTAAAGGAATTCAATTATTTGGATTCAAAGAAAAGAGCTGCAAAGAAATATGAATCATTTGTTTCGACGAAGAAATGGTTAATTGGCGCAAGTAACTTTTCTGCTGCATTTGATTATTTCAATAAATACAATGCTTTCATCAAAGAAAATGGACAGGAATTAGTGAAATATGGATTTGATATTACTTCTGGACAAGAAGACATTATTAAAAGACTTGAAATACTATTTATTAAAGAATTCTTTGATAAAACAAATACTTTTAAATCAAATTTGAAATATTATGAAGATAAATTAAAAGGATATGAACAAGGAAAGGATTCTGTAGATGAAGTATTAAAATTTGCCCAAAGAGTATATAATGATTTAAATAATCCAATTGTAAATAATTATGAAACTACGTACGCAAGCATTAGAAAAGAAATGTTAGAAGAACATCCTGAAACTAAAGAAATTTACAATGCTTATGATTCTATGTTAAAACAAGTTGGTGATAGATGTGGATGTATGGTTATTTGTGATGGAGCTCAACCAGGTAAAGAAGGAGAAATCATAACAGAAACAATAATGAAACAACCAAAAGCCATTCCTGATTTTATAATTGAAGTTATTGAACCTGAAGAAAGTAAAGATGAAGAATTAAAAGATGAAGAATGGATTGTTAAGAGAACAAACTCGAAGGAATTACTTAGTAAATCTCAAAGAGAAAAAATGACTTCTTTTTGGAAGAAATTTGAAGATGGATATATGGGAAGAGATTTAACAAAATTAAGTAATGCTATTGAAGAAACTGAAAAGATTTTCAAAGAGAATAAAGCATTTTTAGAAGAATGTGATAGAGTTGAAGATTTCCAAACATTGATGAATTACATTAGAATTCTTTATGAAAGAACTGTTGGTGAAAAAGTTGAAAATTATATTCCATCAGCTGCTCTTCAAAAACGTAATTATATTCTTCAATATTACAAAGATAATAAATTGGAAGATTATCAAAAACAATGCAAAGGATTAAAGGATTTATTTGAAGAAAAGAAATTTGCAGGTAAAAGCGCAATAGAATTAAGAAATATCGTATTGAAAACACGATTGAATCTTAAGGAAATGTATGAATGGTATGATCAAATTGATATTGAAAAAGGAACAAAAGAAATCAAAATAAATGCTGCAGTCGAAAAATTCCAAAAAGAATTAGTAGACAATGCTGGATGGTTAAAGAATGCAAGTGATTATGAAAGATGTTGTAGTTATATAATTAAAATGAAAGAAATCCAACATAACAATGAAAAAGAATTCAAAGAAAGACAATTTGATAATTTCTCGTTGTTTGATTGTCAAAAAAAAGTGAAAGCAAGAATTGTTATTGATAAATACAGAAGTGACTTTATTAGATTCGCTGAAAAAGTAGGAGAAGTTCCTTATGAAATTAGAAGAAATCAAAGAGAAAATGAATTTATTGATAATCGACCTTATCAAGAAATGTTTAATGGTAATTTCTCTTTAAAACCAAAAAATACAAATGAAGATAAAAGTACCATGAGATGTTTCATTAATACTGATGAATTTTTCCAAAGGGAATTTGGCAAAGAATTTGGATTGATGTACAATCATAATGACACACTCATTTTGAATTGTATGAACTATTTCTATATTTTTGACAGTTATGAATTGTTTAAAGATGGAATTCAAGATTGGAGCAATGGAAATATTATTCCAAAAGCTGTTTGCATTAAAGAGAATGAAGAAGTAGATCCAAGAAATATTAAAAGAATATTCAGAGATATTCAAAAATGTATTGATATTACATTATCTGAATGTAGTGTTTATACTTTCAAGAAATGGAATGAAATGAAATCATTGATTAGAGATCACAAGGAAAT
>NWBR01000271.1:5867-25008 GCA_002914575.1 Entamoeba moshkovskii
AAAAAAAAGAAAGAAAAACAGAAAACAAAAAGAAAACGAAAAAAGAGAAAAGAAATAAAAATAGAAAAAGGGAAGAAAATAATAAAATAAAAATACAAAAGAAATAAATTAATAAATTTATAAATTAAAAAAAAAAGAATTTGAAAATTAAGATCTTGTTCAATAAATGGCAAATACTGAAGCTGAATTTAAAGAATTTCTTGAATCAATAAAAACAACTGGATCTAAAAGGTTTGAAAATATTTAATTGTATTAGAAACTTTATAATTTCATTAGAAAATCGGCTTATAAAAATTTAGGAGAGTTAACTCCTAAATTGTCATTTGAACAATTATTATTAGTTGTTCCTTTATTTCATGACAGTTTAGGTGATCCTGATGATTCTCAAATTGCTCATCTTATTCAAAATTTGTTACCAGTCATTCGTAAACTTTACGTTTCTGTTTGTTATTTTTTTGTTGTTGAGTTATTCATTAATTTTTAAAGGAAAATGAAGATTATCGAATTCAAGCAATGCTTCTTGTTGCTCCTTTAACTGAACTTGTAGTTAATGGTCCAAAAGCCATTAAAAAGGCAACAGTGAAATGTTTAAAACGGGTAATTCCAATGTTAAGTGAAACCGATTTTAGGGGATATGTTTATTCGGTGTCAAAAGCATTATTGATGGATGATAGTGATTGTCAAAATCAAGTATTTGGATTAGTACTTGTCGATGCGATGTTACCAAGATTAACTGAAGAAGAAAAAATACAATTATTATTACCAAAATTACCTGATTTGTTGGTTTCTAAAGATTTATCATTAAGAAAGAATACAATTAAAACTTATTCTTTATTATCTACTCAATTACCTACTGATTATGTTGATGGAATGATTGTTCCAGCAATAGTATGTGGTGCTAATGATAAAGATTTTATTGTCAGAAAGAAAGCATCAGAATGTATTGCATCAATAGCTGAAATTGCTGTTGATAGTAAAAGCAATTTAATTCGACCATTTTTTTCACTTGTTCAAGATGCTAATAAACCAAATGCTATTGTTTCTTTAAAGCAAATACCACATTTTCTACATATTATTGGAAAAACTTTATCAAACCAATATTCAAAAGAGATATTACCCATTTTAGTAAATTTATCAGCAGATACAGTGCGATTATTCCCTGAAGCTCCTTCTTCAGTTGGTCAAAGTTTAATTTCTATTATTAATTTCTTTATGGACACTGAACCAGAAACAGTATTTGCTATTGTAAGGAATTTAGCTAATTCTGGGGCAGTTGGAGCTCGATATAGTGTTGGAGTATGTTTTCAATTATTCATGCCATATGTTAAAGCTGAAGACACACGAACCTTCTTTTTGGAAGTATATGATTCTCTTCTTAAAGATCAAAAAGTTGTTCAATTAGCAGCTATTACATCATTAGCAGATGTTATTGGGATTGTAACCCCAGAACATAAGCAAAGATATATGAAATCTTTTATGAGTTTCATGGAAGATCCATTTTGGAGGGTTCGATTACAAATTGCATCAAGTTTTGGAAGGGTTGTTCAGTCAGTTGGGGAATCTGTTGATGTTCAAACATACCTATTTAAATTATTAAATGATCCTATGGCAGCAACACGATCAAAAGCTGCTGAAGTAACAGCGCATGTGTATAAAATTTCTTCAGAAGACTTTCGAGATAAAGTAAGAAAGAATTTTATTGTTCTTTCAAAAAGGAATTATCATCGAAGAAAAGTTATTATTGAGTTTATTTCATGGATTTTTGGTGAAGCGAAATCAATGGATGAAGGATTGGCATTACTCGATAATTTCTATATGCCATTTTTTGTTCTTTGTGCTGATGATACTGTTCCCAATGTTCGAATTCATTTATGTCATGCAATAAACTTAATATCATCGAAATATCCCGAATTTTTACAAATTGATAATATTCATGATTGTTGTTGTCAATTAATGGCTGATGATGAATGTGATGTATCTTGTGTTGCAAAAGGATTTTTTGAAATGAAAATCAAGCAATAATAACTTTAATTTTAAAATATCAACAATTCAAAAGTTAAATGTTTTTAATTTTCAATAAAAGAAAGAAATAAAGACATAAAAATGACATAAAACATGAAATTAAACTATTTACTGTTGCAAGTATTTAACAAAACCATCAAATACTAATGGCCATGATGAATTCTCTGAATCATCATAATTTGAAAGGTCTGAATTAATTGTAATAATGAAATCATAGAGATTTTGCCATTCATCTTTATTTAACGGTTTAGTTGATTCCAAAGACAAGTATTCAATAAACTTGTTAACCATGCTGTGTTCTTCACCGAAGAATTGACGTAACAAAAGAATTGAATCATCCTTAACGATTCTTTTTTGGCGATATTCAACGTTACAGTCAAATGAATAAATAAATAATTTTTTGGCCGTCGAGTTGTCTTTTAATGGATTTTCAGGAATTAATGCTTTAAACTCATTAAGACTTGTGATTTTTAATGTTTCAAAACATTTTCTAAATGAACTCTCACTTATTTTGTATTCTTTGGCACCCAATTTCCATGCAACCCAAAGTGCTCGCATTGAGCTAACATCACTAATTCCAAGGGTATCAATTAATTTCACTAAACCTTCCGGTTGAATTTCTCCTTGTTTTTGGAAAAGAACAAATTCCTTATGGATTGAATCGTTCTCATCTATTTTGTTGTTAAGAGAATGAGTGTCTTCGCATTGAACAATTTGGTCCCAGCTTACATGGTAGGATTGTTGGTGAGGAGGAGGAAAAATATGTGACTTTTCAATAAATCCCCTTCTTGTTCTTCTTTCAGTTCTTCTAGTTCTAATTGAATGAATAGCTCCCATGGGTAAATGACTTGTTTTTTGAAGTTCTAGTAATTCCTTAAATAGTGAAGGGGAGTTCAAAAAAACATTGTTGGTGAAGTATAGGAAAACGGGATAATGACGCTTTATTTTTAGATTGAAAACAAAAAAAAATGAAATGAAATTTTAGGCATTTCAATTGGATGTCCTTTCTTCTGTGCAAAAACTTTCTTTCACTTTCTATATTTACTTTTTGGTTGACTTTTTGAGGTTTTATAAAAAATTGCAATTTTAGAGTTTAAAAAAATATTTGACCCAAAAAATTTGGAAATTATAACATTTTTTTAATAACAACAATTTCCATAAAAAGGTAGACGAGTCGCCACGAGTTGAGAAATAAAACTAAACATGAAAAAAGGGTTAGGAGAAGTCATAAAAAAACAGTAAGAGAAAGGAACTCAAAAGGGTAAAAATTTAAAGATTTGACGAAAATTTGGGAAGTGAAGATAAAAAATGGAAAGAAAAATGTATGATTTGAGATTTGTGAAATTAATTATATTTGAAAGGAGTTGATTGGACAATTTTAAATATCTTATGAAATTTCAAAATATCTACTCTTTTTGATTTGACCTATTTAAACTCAAAAAATTCAAACTCTTTCGTTCATTATTCTGATGTCAACCAAAAATGCTTACACCACCATTTCTAGAACAAGAATTTCGCAATTTATAGTAGTCGAAAGAATAGTCCGACAAAAAGACATTTATCAGGCGTTGGACGAACTATTTGACTATGATGATGTTGATTTCATCATAGGAGATAATTCCAGCGAAGAAGAAGAGGGTTGCAAAAAACGATGTTATGCTCCATGTCTGTAGATAAAAACAATTTAATTATTTATTTTTTGTTATTTAAGGAGCCAAAAAAAAGAAAACTTAAAAAAACAAAAACTTAAAAAACAAAAAATTAGAGAAATGAATGTGAATGTTTCAACTGAAATTACCGAACAAGAACAAAACATTTTAAAAAAAAGGTTAATGTTCAATGATAACGTACTTAATTTTTATTTAGAATATTTAGAATCAAAATATGGAGACAAATCAATATGTATTTTATCTACTTTTTTCTTTGAAAATATGAGAAGAGCAAATGACCCAAATGTTAATAAAGAAGGACAATTCATTCATTGTTCTCGTTGGTTTTCAAAAAAACAATTAGATTTTAAAGAATTAGAATATATCATAATTCCAATTAATGTTGGAAAACATTGGACATTACTTATTTATTGTTTAGAAAGTAATAAAATGGTTGGAAATGGGAAAAGAAAGTATTATGAAGAATATGAATTTGATAAAAATTTAAATGTGTTATATCAACAAATTCAAGTTCTAACAAATAAAGTCAATTTTAATTTAAGTTTTGTTGATAGTTGTGGGCAATTAGAAAGTCAAAAGTATAATGAGTGTATTGAATGTCTTGACCGAATGAAGAATTTAATAAATGAATTTGAAATGGCATGCGAACCACCACAAGAGAAAATGACACCCGACGATGAATTACCTTTTGAACGTATTGCTCCATGTGTATTGAATTTAGATTCATTAGATTTAACTTCAACTCCTCAATGTATTTCATATACCATCAGTGAGTTTATTTCATGGATGTATGACAAAAATAATATTTATTGGGACGATGTTTCAGTTGAATTTATTCATACAAACGTTCCTCAACAAGTTTCTAATTGGGAATGTGGTGAATATGTTTTGTATTTTGTTCGAGTATTCTTACAATTTCGACCAAAAACATTAAGGGAATATGAAGCATTATTAAATAATGGAGATCCAAGGAATGAAAAGAGATTAATACAAAAAGCAGCACTTGAAATGGGGTTTCATTGAATATAAAGAGTTGATGTAAATTTAATTTTCGAACCAACTTGGATATCGTTTTACACAAAAAAAATAAAAAAAGGAATTGAAAAAAAGGAATTTTCTGTCGGTCTTTGTATTGTGAAAATGAATTGAATCCATTTTTAAAGTTTAATTTTTAAAAAGTGCTTTGCCTGAATCTTAAAAAATAATTCAGAAAAATCGTTGAAAATGTCATTGATGGAACAAGTCGAGAGAAAGGTTTACGAATTAAGAAGTTCTCATAAACTCGCTGAAAAGTCCACTGATGCGGACTTTAAAGAAATTCATAAAGTTACTAAACGTCATTATAAATTGTTAATTCAAACGTTATTAAGTCTTAGGCATTTCAATAGTGCTCAAAAACAAATGCTCACAAGGAAAATTGAATTAGCACAGGCCTTAATCGAAATTTCTAAGGGTTCTTTGGAATTAAATTCAATTGCTTCGAAGTATAAAACTACCTGTGAATGTTTGGATTTGGGTTTAACCACATGTTTGACCTCAGTTGAAGATGATATCTTTTTACCACTGAAGGAATACACTCAACAATACAAAGTTTTGGAAGAAAGAATTGTTGAATTAAAGAAAAGACAAGTAGATATGGATCGATATCATAATAGTTATGGGAGTAATGTTGTCAAGAACAAACCCGCACAAAGTATTTCAACAAGTAAAACGAAGTATGAGCAAGCCAGAGATTTTTATTTTTATTTACGAAATGAAATAATTGATGATATGAAGAAGGTGAATGATAATTATTATAAAATTATTGAACCATTTTTTGTTAAACTCTTTCAAAGTGATATTATCATTAGAGATATCTATAATGAATCTTTTGAAAGTATTGAAAAATTATTACCATCTCTCAAAGAACAAATGGTTGGCGTTAAATGGCTTATTACTCAAGACAATGATAGTTGTGTTCATGAACAAAATATTTATATGAAAAGAAAAGAAGATATTACTAATGGTGGCTACAATATGAAAGCCTCGAATATGGTCGTACAAAATGCTCCAATTGACCCTGATTATATTACTGATATCATTATGATGCCCTCAGAAGATATAACCAAATCAGCTGAAGTTAATGACACTTCAATACCATTAGGTTTGTTTCTTAAATAATTATTTGAACAAGAAACAGTATTAATTCAAAAGGATTTATGGAGTTATCAATTAATAATAGCACAGAAGTAATGAAAGAGTCCCAACCAAAACCAGAACAATATCGAGTTTTGTATGACTATGAAACAACTGAAGAAGATGAAATTTCTTTAAAAAAGGATGACATTGTTTTAGTCCACGTAAAGAATGGGGATTGGTGGGAAGGAGAATTAAATGGGTTATATGGACTTGTTCCTTCAAATTTCCTCGTTCCAATGAATTAAAATTAACCCAAACAAAAAGAAGTATTTAATTTGAATAATTTTTTTAATTTTGTGGTCCACGTCGCCTTTGGGGAACACTTAGGCTTTTCAACATGTCAGTTTGAGATAATACTTGTTCTTGTGGTTTGATCGTATTCTGTTGTGGAGTTGGAAAGAAAGAATTTGGAAATGTGGTTTGTGGATTTGAGATTGGTTGGGTTGTGGGATATGTTGCTGTGCTGTAAGTCATTTGAGGACTCATATATTGAGAAGACATCATATTTGTTTGATAATACGGATAACCGGTAGAATACATTAACGGATTATTATTTTGGTAAGACAATGAAGAAAACATAATATTAGAAGTGTCTTGACTTGATGATAAAGGTTTTTTTTGAGGATTTAACAATAAAGGCTCTTTTTTTGGTTGTGCCTTTTTCTTCGCTTCTTGTTGTCTTGTAAATTGTTCGAGAATACATGCATCACAAACCTTTCTTGGGGCACCACCAGTGACAAGTGTAATTTTGGTTTTTGCACAAGCATTACATACTTTTTTATTGCATTTTGAACAAACCAAATAACCAGAAGATGTATGTGAACTGAGTCTGTGTAAAGATTTTCTGCAACAAGGACATTCATCTCCGACAGGTTTCTTGTCTTTCAGTTTCTTTGCTTCAAGAGGAATTAATTCATTCAATTTGTCCATAAATTTCTTAACATCTTTTTCGTTTGGTAATACAATTCGAATTTGTTTATCTTCGTTTGTTGATAAAAACACTTCCTTTAATTCACTTACGTTGCTTTTTATATGTCCAATAACCATTACATGATCAATAGTTAATTTTCCATTGTTATCAAATGCAAATATCAACATATCAGTAACAAAGATCATCAATGGCTTCGTAATTTTTTCTTTCCAAGTTAAAACAACATTTGTTTCCATAATGAATTCCCTTCCATGACGAACAAAACCATCTCTCAAGTTCTTTGGTAAACGGTGTTGAATTTCGAGTAATTTTCTTCTTCTTTCCTCATCAGCAATTGATTCATTAATTGAATTTCCCAATTCCAAAATTTGTTCCAAAGCTGTTAGTAAAGCCGGTTTTCCAGCAAAAGAGGCGTCAGTATTCTTTATTAATTCTTGTAATAATAATCGATATCTTGGAACTCTCTGAACTGGCATTATCAAAAAAGAATTCAAATCAAGTTTGGCACTTTCTGGTCCTTGAATTGCATTTCTTAATTGTTCTAAATAATCACAATATTTATCTTTCTTATATAATGAATTCGCTATACTTAACGCATACGCATTATTTGCAACATAAAGATCATATCCTTTTAAATAACTTTGCATTTGAATGAAAATATTGCCAATAGTTACTTCAAAACTATTATTTTTCTTTGCTTCATCAAAATAACGTATTAGTTCTTGTGAAACATTGATAATGGTGTCTAAATATTTAAACATTTCAGTGACCTTGTCATTAGGGATGATTGGGGGAACTCGAGTTGTCATATCATCGTAATAAATAGCTTGACATGTTTGTAAAGAGTTTAAATAAGAAGCTTCAGTGTCATAAATTTCATTTAAAATTCGTTGTCTTGTTGTGAGGGCCATGTTGTTTAGGGGGTTCGATAATATTTTCAGATCCAATAAATTCTTCATTCAAACATCTCATTTCCAACTTTTTTGGTTTTTGCGCTTCGTTTTTTTGGTTTATTTTTTTTAACAGTTCTTGCTATTTTAATGTTCACCCAATTCGAAGGGGGATTCGTTGGTGTTCTCAGAAAACACCCTCACTTCGAGGGCGATGATGAACTGTGGCTAAAAATTGGAAAAGAATACCATTTAAGCAAAGAGAAAAATGCGAATATTGTTGTTGGGGTTGAGAGTAAATGGAAATTTATTGTATTTGAAAGTGTATTGACATTTACGTTTGTTTTAATGAAATTACACAATAAAAGAATTAATAACAAGTGGTGATGGAATAATTGAAGTGAATGGAAAAGAAAATAAAGGAGAAGTTCAACTAAACAACAATGATATATTTAAAATAGAACGATTTAGTTTTCAATTCATATTAAAAATTCGACCACTGAAAATACCCGAATTGGTTTGTTTATGAAATACTCAATATTTCTTTTCTTATCTCTTTAGGAATTCCCTGATTTGTTATTATTTGATTTGAAAAGAAGATACCCAAATGAAGGTTGGTTAAATCTTGTTAATCCTCGGAATTTATTAAATTCGATTCAACACAACATCCCAAAAGTTTGTTTTATGCTTTATTTGACTCATTGATTAATTGTTTTAGAATCAAAAAGGAACTGAAGTACTAAAACACTTGTTAAACGACATATTTATTACTCATATTAATTATGAAGAACTGAGGCAATTGAAAGATGAAAGTGATTTAGAAAGAATAAGAAGAATGGATTCTTTAACTTTATTGAATGTTGGCAAACAATATGAATCAAAACCATCCAATTTAATTGAAAATACAAATGAAAAACAAGGAATAACCGACATTCATGGAGAAGAATCAAAGACAAAGGTGCTCACGGACATGAAAAAAACGAAAGATGCAACAAAACCATTTACAAGAAAGAAAACTAGACGTAACAAAGAACATAAACACCATCAAAAAGAAAGAATGTCCAAAGAAATAATTCAATTCAATCCAATTTTCAAACAAAAAGCTAAATCCCCTTCTCCAATAGTATCTCCTTCAACTTCTTTTTCGAATTTAAATATTCAACAACCAACTCCGGCAAACCTTATAAGAACCGCTCAACTTCAAAAAATGTCATCAAGCAAGGAAGAAGAAATCTTCGAACATATTTCTCCAATTCCTATACCAACCAATGAAGAAGATGATGAACTAGATATTTCAGCTGTTCTTGAGTTATTTGATACTGAAACTAACCAATAAAATTGAAGATATAAAATAAGATGGCAATACATCACCGTGAAATGCATTGTTTTTTAAAAAAAAAATATAAATAAGTCAAAAGTTTTTTAATTGAAATTGTTTCTTCCGAAAAGAAGAAATTATTCGAAGCATTTTCTCTCTAAAAAGTTTAACTAAAAAATTAATTCAAATCTGAAAATTGTTTATGCGTTTGACAATCACAAGACAACAATCCTTACAATATATTAATGCCACTATTATTGTTATCGGTACTTTTTTAATGATTCATGGAATGGCAAATTCACTTTTTTCAAAACACCCTGAAAATGTATTGTCAACTAAATCTGTCACGAGAATTTCTCTTTTTACTGGGGTATTGGTCATTGGTTTTTCTGCATATTGTTTCAAACAATATATGAATTATAACAAAAAACAAATGTATTTATTAATTATTGCCATTGGTTGTTTTATTTCAATTTATTGTATTTTAACAATATTTACAACTTCAATCACCACTTACTCAATCAATTCAATAATAAAAAACGAACCACTCCTTGGTGTTGAATCCGAAGTTTGTTTTATTTTATTTCCCAGAATTCTATTGATTGGAAATAGTTTGGTTGTTGCGGATGGAAAGAACCAAGAGAATATTGCTCTTCGAAAATGTTACCCACGTGTCATCACATCTTAATTACCCCCCATAATACTTACAAAACAATCGCTTCTCTCCTCTCAATTTTAGAAATAATTCACATGGCAATTTTGATAGTTGGCGCTTGTATATCTTATAAACCAGTAAGAAAACAACAAGACTTCTATTCAGTTTACACAAACATTGGGGAAAATTGAAGTAGACGTAACAAACCTTTGAAGTGATCTAAAAATCATTCTAAATTAAATATTATTTGGTTGAAGAACTTTTAATTTTTATCCCATTCAATCCTAATTGATACCACCAAACATTAAAATGTTGTGATTCCACAAATTTCTTCATAAAAACAGCGCCAACAGCATTGAATTTTTTGGGGAATTGTTCAATAAACTTTTCTAATGAACATTCTTTCATTTCGACACAGAAATGAACAACACTCTGTTCTAATCTTCGATACAAACATTCATCCATTATTTTCATAACTTCTAAACCAAAACCAATGACCCTGTCAGTTGGCATCATTTCAATAAATTTTTCCCTTTCAGCCGTCGTAGGTTTTTTAGGAACATACTTATTGAAACAATCAGTTAACTTTTTCAATAATTCTCCTCTCCATGGAAGTGTAAATCCCCCAGGTTGAACAGAAACAAATGAACGTGATACTTTTGATGTAAAATATGAAAAATATGACTGATCTAGTTCTTGAACGTAGGCATTTACTCGACATTGATATGGTGGATATTTCCCGGCACATAAAATTGGTATGGGGGTTTCATAAAATTCGAATAAATCGTCAGGGATGTATGGAATAAATATTCCTGGCCATGCGAATGGGTAAAACAGTGATAGAAACCCAAATACACATGACGTTGCTGTTGAAATACTCTCAGAAATTAAAATTACCCCCATCCCACATAACATTACACTTAATATATTCATTATTTCCTCAACAGTCATCGTACAGAATAACCGAAGTAATGAATAATCCGCGATCATTGACATTGAATCGGCCAAAGAAGTAGGGCAAGCAGAAATATTCGAACGAGGGAAAGTATATTTTGAATTTTCAATTGTTATCGACAAAGGAGTTGATAAATTTTGTGGGATTCGAAATATTTGTTGAATGAAAGCCTCTAAAATTGATTTAATTGGATTTAAACACAAATTTGGAGAAGAAGAAGATAAACGAAGAACAACACTATAAAAATATTCCAATTTATTTCTATAACTATGTTCTGCGAGATGATTTAATAATGGAAGTAATGCAGTAAAATATGGGGATGTTGTTGTAAAACAATAAGTTCTTTGTGTGTAATATCTGTTTTTAAATAATTCAGTAGTAAGGCCGACGGGACTGACTAAATCTGATGCGATATTTAAAAACTCATTTTGTTGAACACAAATACATAACACACTATCAACTTCACCTGGTAATATTGTTATATATTGAATTGGTTGTTCTTTAAAAACATCATTATTAGTGATAGGTATAATGGTTGGCGTTCTTGGAACAATGAATTGTTCTGCTTTCAAAGGGAATTTATAACTTTCCGGATATTTGAATAATTCTTGAATTTGAGGAGTTGGAGTATTTGGATCGGTACTTGGCGAAACTCCAAATATTGCAAAAGAGCAAATCAAATTTTGTTTTTTTTGTGTCAAAGCCTTGATTAAAGGTGATGTTATTTGTTCTTCACTCATTTGCATTTTATTTTAAGTTCAAACAAAAAAAACTAAATTTCAAACAAATTTTAAAAGAAATTCAAAGTGTCAGTTCTTTTTAGTCGGAAATATCGATTTTTTGTTATTGAACCAACACAATATCCTCTTCACTTTCGCAATAACTTTTTGAAAAGAAAATGAGAAATCTATTCGTCTTATTTTTGGTTTTGTATAACAAAATAATGGGTTTTATTCAATTTTAAGTAGGCGTTGAGATTCCATGGTTCACCATCAATGGAGGGGTCAATATAAACATTCGGGTTGATTTGGTTGCCCTCATCTTCTAATTTATCAATATCGTTTAAAGCATTTTGTTTCCTTTGGTCAATAGAAAGAGGAACAGAAAGAGGTTGAGAATCACTCATTAGGAAGAAAGGTGGGAATTGATAAAATAAGTTTTTAGTAATAAAATTTAATAAAAATGAAATAAAATTAAGGTGTGAATTTTCTCAATCAAAAAGTGGTTTAACACATTTTACAAACTGTCTTAAATTCTCTTCAAATAACTCTTGCGTAACGTCATTGTAAATTGCATCAATGGAATTTTTTAGAGATGACGAATAACTCAAAAATGATTGTTGTTTTGGAGATGATTTTATTTGCTTTACCAACGCCAGCATTAAACCATCAAACGAGGGTGGCGAGAGAAGGAATATTAATAAAATTGGTCTTGATAATGTCCAAATATCAAAGTCATTCAAAATATTATCAAAACAAGCCCATAAAATGGCTTCGAAATGGGATGAGCAAAGTTGAATAATGTTATCGATTCCCAATAAGTTTCTACTTGGAGTTAAATAAAAGACGCTCAAAAGTGATTGAAGGAAATGAGAACAATTCAATATTATTTCTCCATTTTTCATTTTCATTCCATTGAGGACTAATTTAAGTAGTCTAAATATATCTTGTTCGGTGAATAACCTTATATTCGCTGTACATATTAATGATAAACTATCCAAAAATAAATATACACCTTTAACAATTTTGGGATATTCCTCCAATGCGCTAAATGGAATTTGAAGGGCTGTTTCAAGAGTGCTGTTCAATGTTTCAACAACACTGGTGTCTTGATACATTTGGAAAACTGAGAAATTGACCAGATTACATTTGAAACATTCAGACATTGCTTTCAAACACAAACAAATTGGTTTAAAGCATTCCAGATATGGGTTTTGAAAAGATCTATTTGTGTTTTGAAGAAAGGTTCTGCAAAGAGTTGCTGTTGCGGTGGCAATGTTTTTAAATATGGTCATACAATTAGGGGATTCTATTGGAAAGTTTTCTTGGAAGTTTTTACTTGATGCAATGTCCCCAAGAAGTCGTAGCAATGGGATCAATATAATGGGTGATCTTTGAAAAAGAGTTAACAAATGAGGAACTAATGGAAAGACATGCACAATAAGAAAGTCATATAAACACATTGGAACGACATCACAACCATTAGCAGAAATTGTAATTGATCGCAAATCAATAAATAACGTATAAATAATTGTGTTATTGAAATTCGGGTTTGGAGATTCAATAAAACGTTGTATTTGTTGAACTATTGGAACAAATAATCGTAGAAATTGTGGTAAATGAACAGAAAGTCTACAATTAAATAAGATACTCCCAAGTGTTTTGTACAATTCAAAATGAATCTTCTTAATTTGACTTGGAGTTCCTTGGAATTGGGACAATAATGAAGTGTGGTCCTGAGTTACTAATTGTCTTACCAAATCAAATTTAAACAATTGATAATTAAAAAGTGAAGATGAACTTATAATTGTGAATAATTCTAAACATTTCGTTATAATAACAATGGAATGTTGCCATTGACCCAAAACAGTTCCAACCATTTCGATATAAAACTTTAAAAAGTCTTCTGTTGTTGCGACATTGTCAATATGCATCTCACTTAAGCTACCAATGGTTTGTTTAGAAACAAGGGTTGTTCTAAATATTGTCATAAAATTGATACATGCCTTTTGTAATCGAAAATCACCACTTGCCTCCATATCTTTAATATTTTTCATCAAACCAGAGGATTGAACATATCGGTTGTACTGAATAACAAATGGAAATACAATGTTTGAAATTGAGGCATCTAAAGACATTGTAACAGTGTCAGTTGCCATTATTAATTTGGCTTTGAGTACTGAAACAACCAATTCAATTATCCAAGCAATTTGCCCAGCCAATAAATTCTTTTTATTGAAATTCACATCATTCATTGGGGCTGAACATAATGCCCCAAATTGTTGTGTGGCGCTTGTCAACAATGATTTAACAACCCTATGGAATGAGTCATATGAATATCTTGCCACTGGGCCATAAGAGTCATAAATGAGTTGTAATTGTTCTTCATTTAATAAAGGATCTTCACTTGGATCATTTTGAAAATAATATTCTTCTTTTTCAATCATTGATTGAACAAACATTTGCGAAACTTCATTTATTAATACGTTCCATTCGTGGGCCTTGTCTGGACATCTAAACATTGACATAGTGTGTTTCATCCAAAAATTTAACATATTATTGATACATACGATATTATTACATTTAAAAACTTTTATTGTAAAACGAGCAACTGATTTCAACCATTCTGTATTGGTTGTTGCCCCAGTAAGTTGCGTAGTTCTAAATTTCATTAAAAATCGACAAACAGAAACAAAATTATCATTTGTTTGGAATCCAGTTTCATTTTCGATAACTGCTTGAATAAAAGAAGATAATAATTGGACAATGGTTTGTTTATTCATTGCTCCAGGAACGTTTAATTGCCTCAGCGAAGCCAAAACAAAAAATAGTTCCAAGACAAAAGAAGAAGTTTTGGTATTTGCAAAAGAAGAATATGTTTCAGACAATTTTTGATAAAAAGATTGGTCTTGAATGATGGCATAGATTTTTTCAGGCAAATGAATCCAACTGGGATCTGCTTCGTCATAGTGCCAAGAATGACATAAATTAATTCCTGAATTTAATGAATTTATTATCGTTTTAACAATTTCTTCATTTGAAGGAATTAGCTGAATGGATTTAAATAAAGAAATTAAGTAATTCATTAACTCAAATATAATTGTTGTTTTTATCGTGGAAATTTGATTCTTTTCTAAATTCATTTTCGAAAAATTCGTTTGGGCTCCCTAATCATTGATTTAATATTAAACTATTACTTAATTCATATCAACAAACGTCTAAAACAGAAAATATTAATTGAACCGCAATTGACATCAACACTGTATTGGAGGATTGAAGAAGGGCTTGAATTGTTGAAACAAACGACCCATGAGTTGAGGGATTTTTCCAAGAATAAACCACAGTAATTGAAAATAAATTGTAACACGCCCTCATAATAAATGGTGGCGTTTGAGGGTTCTGAACTACTTTTAATAAAACAGTTTGAATTTCATTCGAAGAAGATAAAAAGGAATTCGGATCAGTTTTAAATGAATTTAATATTAATGATATTATGTATTGGGCAGCGTAAGCATTGTTTGTTTGTGTTAAAATATTGAAATAATATGGTAACGAAGATGGATTTGGTAATACGGTTGGTAATGTTCCCATTAATTCTTTCCTTCTTTCGTTGTTCTGGGTTGTATAAATCTCTTCACAAAAAGCGACGAATTGTTGTGGGTTAAGTGATTCCATTTCAACTCCTTCTTTATTTGACAATTTTTTAGTTTGACCAATTATTTTTCACGAAATTGTTCACGAATACTGCACAACGAATAACACAATTTTTATTTTTTGCACAAAAACAAAAAAAGAAAATGGTTTTTTCCTTTGCATCGCCACAAGAATAGATGAAAAAAGCGATAAAAAAATCATCTCGAAAAAGTGATTGTTTAGAATGTTAAGAAGAATCGTTGCGGAAGATAAGAAAATAACGACTATTGATGGCACTGATTATGATTTAACTTACATCTTACCTAATTTAATCGCAATGGGTATTCCAGCAACTGGAATTACCCAACAATGGAGAAATTCCAAAGATGAAATCGCAAAATATTTGGATGAGCATCATCCCGACCATTACATGGTTTGGAATTTAACCGAAAAATCATATTCGTCATTTGAATTTAAGAATCGGGTTCAACACGTTGGATTTCTCGACCATCACCCCCCTCGTTTCAATCACTTATTAAAAATCGTAAGTGATATCATTAAGTTTCTTCAAGCTGACCCCAATAATGTTGCTTGTGTTCATTGTAAGGCCGGGAGAGGGAGAACTGGCCTAGTTTGTTCCTGTGTCTTAATGGGCTTGAAAATATGTCCAGACGCAAAGGAGGCAATGGATTTCTTTGCAAAAAGAAGATCGAAAATAAGTAAGGGATCGACTTCTCCTCCTCAAGTAAGGTATTGCTACGCTTTTGATTATTATTTAAAAGCAACAAACAATACAATTCCATATCCGTTAATTCCAAATTATAAAATTCATTTGAAAAATGTGAGTTTTATTGGCTTTAAACCAGCAATTGTCGCAAGAGAATACGGAGATGTCCCACATCCAGTTTTATATTTCACCCCTTTGTCACATTCCGAATTAAAACCGCAACTCTCCAAGTATCCACAAAAATGGACTCAAACAGCAGAAGGCTATTTTACTGTCTCTTTTACTGATAGGCCAATCGTCAATGACCAGATGATTGTTATAACTGTTGAAACAAGAGACAGGGTTGTTGTACTTGGGAAAGTGCTGCTCCAGGCCTTCTTTATTGACGTTAATTACACATATTCAATGGGAATAGAAAAATTACAAGACCCAACAGAGGGGGTAAATCGAAACCAAATGGGCCTTCCCTCTCATTTCCAAATGAAATTTGCCTTTAGGCCAGCAGAAAAAGAGAGTGGAGAAATAGAAGGACTCCATTCAAAAATTGTCGAACAAGTCCACGTACTCCCATTGGATGAAATGGAAAAGTTCGCACCTCCCCCATTGCCAGAAAAGTCTTATGATCCCGGACTCTTAAATCCCTTGGCAAATGATTTGAAAAAGAAAACTCTGCCACCCCCTCTTCCTAAACAAAATCACCATACGATTGTTAATAAACCAAATGGATTTGTTCCGTTTAAGCCGAAAACATTCAACATTTCAGATGAGCCATTGCCGGCGCTATTGCCGACGATTGCGTCAGTCACCAATGAAAATTCATTACTATAAATTAGTTATTATTTAATTATTACTTTTAAGAAAAGAGAAATAAAGATTTAAAAATAATAAAAAAGAGTTAAAATAAGAGGTTTAATGGTTGGCAATTTGAAGAATCCATTTGTCGAGGAATGGAATTCCAATGAAAACTCCTGATTTGGCCTTAAGGAATGCAAGAACGGCAAGAGCAATAATAATCAAAAGGTAAATGACGAAAGAAATCCAGAACATTACGACGAAGAATGTTCCGGCCCAATAGAAACAGAGGAAGAAAAGGGTGATTAAGAAAACAATACCGTTGATAATGAATGATTGAAGGGCAACAGCACGGACGTAAACGTTTTGTTTTTCAAGGAAGAAAATAATAATTGCTCCGACCCAACTGAATACTGTGGCCAAAAGAGAAAGAATTGGAACACTGCAAGACAATGAAGTGGCTTGATAATCGGTAGTATCAGTATTTTGTGAATAGTCGTTGAATGGATCAGACATTTTAATATGTGGAATGGGAGTTTTTTTAAGATCAAGATCTTTTAGGGCAAGAAATGACACTTTCCAACTGTCTGAAGAGAACAAAAATGAGAGGCAGATTTTAAGTTAAAGAGCTTTCTTTTTAGAAAATTTCGAAGCCAAAAACATTAAAACTTTTGCAGTCAACACGTCAATCGAAAAGGGTTCAATTTGATTTTTGTTATCTCAATTTTTGTCATCATTTTTTGGAATTGAACTGGGCGTGTCGTTGATATTATTTTAAGGAAAATGAAAGTGTTTAAGGGGTTTAATACTTCATTTTTGATTTCATAACAAACATTGGGCAACGCAGTTTGTTTTTTTATTCGGGGTTGTTGAACAAACAAATTGATAATTCATATGAACGTTACTAAGATACAACAAAAAGTAAACGAATTAATTGACCAAATCCCAAATATCAAGTCAAGTATTGACTCCTTTGAAATGGATGTATTAAACTATGTTGGTGCAATGAAAGAAGAGGAATACTTTGATGTTGAAGGAGAAAGGGCTGGCGCCAAAATAAAGCGATTAGAAGGAATGATAAACAGATTGAATGATGTGTTTAGGAGAAATAATTTGGTTATTGACGAAGGAAATCAACTTGTTAGGTATATGATGGGGACAAAAGAAAAAGTAGAATTATTAGTGGAACATTGTGAATTAGATGGAGTTAGTATTGCGAATAAAAACAATGAGTATGTTGATAAGGCAATTGCATTAGAAAAGAAAAGATTTGAGAAGCGAATCAATCCATTAAAGAAAAAGTTAGAACAACGAATAAAAGAATTAAAAGAGATGAAAATAACTTTAAAACAAACCACCACCATTAAAAATGAATTGACTGGTTTTATTAATTATAAAGAAATTAAACAAGTAGAAGAATGGACTCATTTAAAACTTGGAGAATTAATATTTGATTCAAGTGTTGACAGATGGGGGATTAGTTCAAGTGATTTTGAGAGCAAATTAATAAACAAACAAAAGGTATTAATTGTAATAGAAGATTGTAAAGGAAATAAATTTGGTGGGTTTATCAAAACTCAAATAACTGAAGTAAATCATTATTTAAGTGATAAAGACACATTTTTATTTTCGCTGGACTCAAATGGAAGAATCCCTGGAATGCGTAAATTCCCTGTGTTAGATGGGCGTGACTCTTTTTGTTTACAAAGCGAAGAAGAAGAGAGTTTATTTAGGTTTGGATTAAGTGATTTATTAATGATGAAAAAAGATAATCAAACAAGTTCTTCTGTATATCAAGAGTCATACCTTTACGAAGGTTTTACGAATGCATTAAGTGAGACTTATAATTTCACACCAAAGCGATTTGTAGTACTTCAGATGGACTAAAAAAAGAAAAAGAAATTGATAATTCTTCCAAATTCAGTTACAAAATTTTCAAATAATAAAGAAAAATCCAAATCTGTAAAAAGAACATTGAGATCTTAATATTTTCATAATGGCTAATTCATTCCTTGAGAAATTATCAGCATTTCCTATTACTCAAAAGATCGCTGTTATTATTTTATTTGTTGCTTTAATTATTCAATTCGCAACAATGTTATATTTTAGATTCGCTCCTTTAATGACAGAGAATGATGCCCTTTCTGTATTTGAAAAATCGGTGGGTGGAGTTACTGATGTCGCCGCAACATACCTTGATAAAGATACAACAAATATTCCAAAGAAAGCCAGAATTCCACATGGAAACCCAAGATATTATCAAATGGAAAGAGGAACTTGTTGGGATTTTGCAATAATTGGGCTTTTAGAAGATAATTACAGACAAAATGGAATTGAAAAAGGATTTTTAGAAGAAAATGAATATGTTAGATTATCTACTCAAGTATTGGGAATTAGAATGGTCGAACATTGTTTTGATCATCCAGATGTTTGCAATACTCCAGGTGATTCTTTACTTTTAAATTCTACTTCTGGAGGAGAAATTAATTGGTTCTATTCATTCCCAAGTTTATATACTGAAATGTTACCTGATTCAGTATGTCCTTACACACCAACTGATGCTGATGAATTTGTTTGTGATAAAATGGAAGAAGCCACTAAAACAAATCCAATTAGATTTAATGTAACAAAAATGAATATTGCAACAACAG